>JAYJMH010033133.1:0-16605 GCA_036873815.1 Phacellophora camtschatica
ACTCATATCACCTTTTCACTAGATCAGTTTTTAGCTATTCTTGCACCCCCCCCCAAAAAAAAGTAAAGACCCCCTTGGAATTTTATTCTGTAAATTATTTTCTAAGGTCATTTCTACGTTTGTGATACATTAAAAATGTGCTGCCAGTAAACCAGAAATCGTTTTAACATGATTTGCCTGGGAAACCACAAAAAAACACTTGACCCCCAAAAATCTGAAAACGCCCCCCAACTCGGTCGACCAACATCGAAATTCGTGATCTACGTCAAAAGTTGGTCTAGAAAAAGTTGGTTTGCAAAAGTCCCAGCTCGGGTGACAATGCTCCCCCTTCACCCTCCGGACTACGGGAGGCCTATTTAGTACAATTTCAACGTGTTCTCCCCCTGGAATATGTTAAATAAAATTAACTTTATTCTGGAATTCTCCTTTAAAGTTACGCAAAAAGTATACTATATCAACATAATTTGATACTTATTCACGAAAGATGTGGCAGAAAAGTAAACATTTTGAATGCGACACAATACGAATGCAAAAAGGCAGCTTACGTCAATCCGATACTTTTTAAACAATGTTGAGTAATAGACTTTTCGGAAATAGAACCTGCTCCTTAGGCTATTGCTGTATTTTGACCAGGTATGGATAGTGTGTCCTCTTTCTCTCCCAAAGGACATCGAAGTTCAAACATTTTTTGGTTCTTATGTGAATATCATCAATATTGAAAACAAGGCTATTCTTGTAAAACAATAGAGCAACTTTTATTTCCGAAAAGATCTGTTGTTTTGGTAGCTATTGGGAATTGAAAGAAGAAAAAAGTAGTCCTTACCCATTAGAGTGCTGTAAAATGCATTGATCTTCTTGATTTTTGTCCATTATATCTTAAAAACCAAAACAAAATTAATTAAATTAAACAAAAAGGTAAGAACAAAACAGTCACTCTAACCCCTTCTGGGATGGATTCAAAAATCAATACGCAGAGTGTAATACGGTAAATCTCCGATTATAAGCTGTAGGCTTATGTTCACAAGCATATTTTTTGGGCTTAAACAAGGGAGGGCTTACATATGGAGGGCTTACGTAAGGAAGGGGAGGTCTTGTAGCAGTAATAACTTTTTTTTCATATCGTTTTTTCAAAAAAAGTCTTTTGGAAGGGTCGTCCTTCAGCTAAAGTGCGGTTTTTCAAAGGACACTCCCGAAAAACATAAACTAAATACATTTTACAATTAAATTAAACGTTTAAAATTAAACCTATTTACAGTGAATATTTATTAAAATAAATGCAATAAAACCTATTTACAAATAATTTAGCGACTTAAAAACCATAGTTTTTGATTCGATGTCAAAGAATTCATAAATGGTTCTATATCCAAGAATTTGATAAGTTGTATGTTTGGGGCATCAGAGCTGTTGCTAGTTATAATTCTAGCAGCATGGATGATTTAAGTTTTTGCCTAATCGCTTACTTTAGTTAGACCAGCACATCCCCAAACAGAGCAGAAATACCCAAACAGTGTAGAGAGTCTCCAAGCTTTCTTTGAGGCAGAAGAGACTTAGCATATTTGACAAAACCAACTGCCCGGGAGACCGTACTGGAAATTGCCATGATTAGTTCCAATCTAGGAAGTTTTCAATCTGAACTTTAAGGTGTTATGTTTTTTGAACAACTTCTAGTTCATTATCACGAATTTTCCAACTTTTGATTTCCATTTTTGAGAATTCTATGTTTATACTTTGTGGGTATTAGCATTAAATTCGTTTTGGTGACATAAAGAGAGGATTTGTTTCCCTTAAGGCCAGTGTCCAATCATTTTAGATCATTATTGGCCTCACTCAGCCAAGTCATAGTCCTTGACTGATGGCATAGACAAGTTTCATCCGCATAACTGCATACACAACATAATTTTGGACTGCTTGTGGAAGGTTATTGATAAAAACAAAAAAGAGAACAGGGACTAGTACCAAAGCCTTGAGGTAAGATAAAAATTCAATGTTATTGATGTTTGAGTCAATGCCATTAACCCTGCAAAACTGTTTACGTTCAGAAAGGTAGGATTTAAGCTAAGAAAGTTCTTATCGACGAGAATTTCCTGATTAACGGTATCAAATGTCTTTTTTAAATCAATAAAGATCAGGCCCACAAGCCTTTCAAGATCTAAGCCCGTGGACCAGTCGTCAGCGTTTTTGAGAAGAAATTTAACTGTTGAATGTACAGCCCTGAAACTAGACTGTCCTGGAGAAAGCTACGACAGAGAATGTAAGGTTCAGTTACTAATATTTCTGTTAGTTGTGAGAACCAGGGTTTATTAGGCCAATTTGGTGCTATCAATATTTCCTCTGAGAAATACTGGAGATATAATTTCACCATCTTCATGATCACATGGTACAATTACATTTTTGTCAACAAGTTTCAGTATTTCGGATTACCAAATTTTAGATTCAGTTTAAGATAATAGATGGGAGAAATTTGGATTTATGAATTTTTCCACTGTACACATGGTACAATTCCATTTTTGTCAACAAGTTTCAGTATTTCGGATTACCAAATTTTAGATTCAGTTTTAGATAGTAGATGGGAGAAATTTGGATTTATGAATTTTTCCACTGTTTCAAATTCCATTTTTAGACCAGATACAATAGAAAGAATTTCGATATCAGATGTTAATTCAGCCCAAGGTTTGTAAAAGAGCTTTAGACAAATCATCACCAAATAAATGTGTGGCGACTTCGTGACGAGCACTGCAAACATCTCTGACTTGTGGGTCAAGAGAAGAAGAAATGGCATATATTAATTGATTATTAATTTTACAGGATCAAAAGAGTCAACAACAACTGATTTTGGATCAGCCTCAAGGACAGTGTGTGCAATCATTGCCACAGCATTATTAACAGCTAACCCGTCGCGTTGGACCTCTGCCAGGACACCGTCTTTACGTTTTACAGGTGCAGGCAGATTTTTATAAATTGCTTCATTCAATGGCACACATGAAAATTTGAAGTTTGTTGGTGCACTTTGTGGGGATAAAAGGCCTTTGTAATAATTGGGATTTTGTTTCATGTGCCCTACATCAGTTTGCCAATATCCTATCCAACAGCCAAATTAGGCAAAATGGGATCCCCTTTTGGCTGAGGCCCCCTGGCCTTTCTGATTCAGCAACAAGTAAGCGAACAAATACAACAAGTACAAGTAAGAATTTGTTAATAATCCAGCTGGTGACGCTGAAAGCCATTCATTGGGGTCTCTTAAAAATCATATTTTTCTGTACAATTTCAATTTTTATAATCTCTCTTAATTTGCAAGTTAATATGGTGAGAACATTGACTGAAAAAATTCAAAAAAGGTCATTTCGACAATATCTTTTCTTGAGCATCTCATGAAAATAAAAATATTCCTATCAATTTACGTTATAAATCTAAAAAAGAAATATTTTTGCTCCGGCCTAACTACATTGAAATATTGAAAAATTTCCAGTGTAAATTTTCCGAGAATAGCAATTCTTCAAAAAATATCAACCGATCATAAAATTTTCATAGTTATTCCTTTAGATAAAAAATGACACCAAAAATACAAGCTCACATAAGATAATTCAGTGTATTAGATTCTAAATCCTATATATCAGAAACTTGAGGAAGTTCCCAACAGCAAAATATATTAAATACATCATGTATCTGTTAATTAATTTTTTCTAAGATTTATCATATGAAATAGGATGGAAAATAAACGAATAAACATCTTAATTTTTTTTTAAAAATATGTTTTACAAGCAAAATATGCCAAGACAAGATAAATCCGAATATGCTATGCTTTGCTTCTGCGATATTTTCAGTTAATTTACTTACAGTATACAAATCACCCAGAAATATGCATTCTTTCCTACGTCACCATACATCCATGACAACGTTTTGTAAACTGACTCACTAGTTCTGTTCTTTAAAGTAATTTCAGGACAAGGCCTACAATATTTTTTAAAGTGAAGACGTTGCTCGTGATTTAAGCATTTTTGAGTTATCAAAAATATAAATACATTAACGGTCAAAAATTTCGGACGGTTTTATTTCGGGCAAAATATTTTTGGACGCTTCTTATTTCGGATGTTTTCCATAAACATTTCGGATGTTTCAAAACAAGGTTTATATACGCAATATTTCCGCTATAAACGATTACATACAGCCAAGTCTAAAAGTTAATAGTTCTACAGCTAAACAGTTGTTAATAGTTGTTAGTGCTAGTTAATAGTTGTTAATAGTTCTACTAGTCTAAAAATTGATCCTCTTCTGGTAAATCGGGAATGCCTGTTATACCAGCCATTTCAAATCCTTTTTCTACAATCATTGCCTTTTGCTGCATGTGGTCATAGAAGCTGGTCACTCAGGCTGCGTGGGCAGGCTTTACAATTGATAATTTTGTATTATTTCAATTTTATATATGTCCGTTCCTATTACCATTTCCTTGGTAATTTGTTGCGCATATCAAAGTTCAAACTTTTCTTTTAAGTAACATTTCTATCGCGCGCCGCAGTGGACAAAAATACCATGCCTTTGTTTTTATTGGATTTGCTATAAATGGTACACTTTCATATTCTTAATGCTTTCTCTTTCAATTTTGTATGCCAAATTTGATATTTACAATATTTTCACTATTTTTCCTTACTTCACGTGCGTCTACAGCACTTCATCAATATTCAAATTACTTTGCCATGTTTGTGGTATTTTCTCAAATATTTTATACTTTGGTCTATAAGACTTTGGTCTATAAGACTTTGGTCTACCACTCTCAAGGTCACGTGTCAAAAAAGTCGGTCAAAGTCAGATGAGCAGAAATCAAAGGCAACCTCGTATCATATTCAATATGGCCTAAAATCAAATCAGTTGTCGAATTATTTCAAACACACGCATATGCTTGATAAATTATTGAATTAGAATGATGAATATGGAGTATATAATGACCTTGGTTGCAGAAAAATACGACATAGAAGCTTGATTCTATTCGAGTATTTGCAGTGAACCTTCTTCCACTCAGTCATGTAAATGAACAGATGTTTAGAAGGTGCGCTGCAATTTGTCAGTAAATTACAGAATATCAAATGGAGTGCAATTGCTTAAAGATTTAACTGGAAGAGAGCACAAACGCGCAACTTCAAGGTGTTGTTGAAGATATGGAACTTGTTGCGAGTGAGTTGCTTGGGAGAGAAAACAAATATCCATTACGGTACAAAAAACATTTCTCAAGCAGTTTGATAAATCAAAATGGCAAGGGTAGACATGAAAGTGTTGCACAGAATGGGCAGCAAGGAAGGCCGAGATTGGAAATTTCTGAAAATCAAGTCAGAAGCTTGCGAAGTACTGGCTTTCATTGGAAGCAGATTGCAGATTTGCAATTTCTACAGGCATACTGATGGCAATCACAAGTTGATCAAGTAGAGATTTGTGATTAATGGCGACATTGATAGCTATTCGCGTGCAATAACATTTTTGCATTGTTCAACAATTAACAAGGCAAGGAATGTGTAACGTGCAACTATTTTTATCGTGTTTGAATTGTAAATAAGGGGCGGTTTGAGCGATCTCTGTTATTTTTTTTGTTTAAAAATTAGTTTTGATTGTATTTGTTGACCTTTGGCCTTGTGGTACGTGGCAGTTTCTTATTTTGTTTATGTCTTGTATTTTCGTTTCTCGTGTTTGCCTAAATATGGTTTGGTTTAGTGCCCAGTCTCGGTAGCTGTAAATACTTTTGCGCGTGTTTCTGGCAGTTTCTATAATCCAGTAATCCAAGTTGGAGAGCAGAGAGTGCGGATGCATAGGAGAGAAAGTCGTTGGAGCTGTAGGTTCCATGGGCCTACTTGTGAAGCGTGCTTTGGCCAATTTTTATAGCTAAGAAGTACGAAGGCAAATATATTGTACGTTTTTTGTACTATTTTATTATCCTGCTATGTATTTGATGTATTTATATCAGCTTTACTTTATTTATGAGAGGTTTCTGTTATTTTGCTGGAATTTATTTGTTATTTCCCACTTACGGAAGTAGTTTCTTAATCTGTGTTTCGTTCGATTATTTTGTATAACCAGTTGGCGTATTATTAATCTTCATATTTCCGCCAAATCATCCTTTTTCCGTTAAATCAGAGAAATACTTATAGTGTATTCGATTTTTTTAGCAAACCATATTTTGAGTTCTGTAACAGTTTGCAGTTGCTTGTTTGCTGTGTTTTGGCGGACCCGAAAGTGCGTTTGACCTAAAGCCGCATATGGTGCTTTACAGTTTGAATCTAGCCATTTTGTGATATGGAAGACCAGAAAATCAATGAAGTGGAGAAGGCCAACGAAGACTTTGTGAATTTTGAAGATGGAAAGTTGAGGCTGCGAGGAGATGACATTCGAGAAGGGTGTGTCAGACACGAGGAGAATGCAGCATATGACCGATATGACCATGGATTTGGAAGCCCACAGATTAGAGAAAGCACGGACACTGAAGCGCGAATCGAGAGCAAATTCGAAGCGTGAATTTAGGAAGGCAATCAATCGTGTGTACAATGCATTGACACTTAGTGGAGAATCTGATGGCATAGAAACCATTGCGAGATGGATGGAGTATACATTCTGTGAATTTAGCAAAGCATGTGAAATTTGCTGTCATTCATTAGAAAGAGTTACAGTTCCAAGTGAAGCACCAGATGTTACAGTTCCAAGTGACTTCGGTGGATTCTTGAGTAACGGGAGAAAACAAGGAGAGATTATTCGACTTCCCTGGTAAAGAGGTATGGAGTAATTTTTGCCAGCTTGATTATTCATTCCATACATATGGAGGTGGTTCACAGCATGGACACCGACTCATTCGTTAACGCTCCAAGAAGATTCATGGCAAGACAAGGAAGGCTAGAGATAATACGATCTGATAATAGCACAAATTTTACGAGTGGATAAAGGGAAATCAGAGAAGCAAATCTTCGGTGGAATCAAAAGAACATTCATGCATTTTTCGTTCATCGGAATGTCCAGGGAATATTCAACCCTCCAACAGCATCTCACATGGTTGGTGTCTGGGAACGTGTAATTAGATTAGTCAGGAAGGTAATCAATGCGTTATTGAAGAAGCAAACTACGGACGATGAAGGCATTCTGACGTTGATGTGTGAAGTCGAAGCAATAATAAATGCAAGACCACTCATAAGGTATCAGATAAACCATTTGTTGCTCATAAAGTCAAATAAAAGTTTCCCTCCAGGAGTTTTGAAAGGAATCATCAGTACAGTCAACGAAGATGGCGTCAAATACAGTACATGGCAGAAATATTTTGGAGAAGATGGGTAAAGGAGTACCCTTTAAAGGAGTCCAGGAAAAGTGACATGAAGTTAAAAGAAACGTTGCAGAAGGAGATATTGTGCTTGTTGTGGAGCAGAATATTCCAAGAGGTGATTGGCTATTGGGTAGAATCATAGAAGTAAATCGTGGAAGAGATGGACTTGTTCGATCTGCGAGATTGAAAACAATGAAATCAATGTTAGTGAGACCTGTTAACAAACGATGCTTGTTGGAAGCTGCCAATACAGAACATTATGTGAAGAAGAAGAAACTGTCTAAATGGAGTTTGGGGCCGGATCTAACGTGCAATTATTTTTATTGTATTTGAGTTGTAAATAAGAGTTTCTTAAGAGACAGTTATTGTCAAGGGAAGGTTTGAGCGATCTTTGTTGTCTTGTTTGTTTAAAAGTTTGTTTTGATTGTAAAGTGTTTGTTGACCTTTGACCTCGTGGTACGTGGCAGTTTTTTTTGTTTATGTCTTGTATTTTCGTTGCTCGTGTTTGTCTAAATATGATTTGATTTAGTGCCCAGTCTCCGTAGCTATAAATACTTTTGCTATAATACTAAATACTCCATGGGCTTACTTGTGAAGCGTGGTTTGGCCAACTTCTATAGCTACGAAGTACGAAGGCAAATAGATTGTAAACTTTTTGTATTACTTTATTATCTTGCTATGTATTTGATGTATTAATATCAGCTTTACTTTATTTATGAGAGATTTCTGTTATTTTGTTGGAATTTACTTATTACTTCACAATTTGGATTGGTGCAAGTGTAGGGAGTATTTTCTTAATTTGTGTTTCGTTCGATTGTTTTGTATAACCAGTTGGCACATTATTAATCTTCATATTGTATCCTTTTTCCGCTAAATTAGACAAATACTTATTGTGTATTCGATTTATTTAGCAAACCTGACTTCGAGTTCTGTAACAGTTTGCAGTTGTTTGTTTGCCGTGTTTCTGCGGACCCAAAGTACCCGGAAATGCGTTTGACCTAAAGCCGCATTTGGTGCTTTACAACTGTGTATACACAATTTTTGGAGGGAACACTCATTTTCATTGCCCACTGCGAATAAGAACAGACCATGAGACAGAGAATGTTGAAATTGCAAGGTGGATGGATGCTGCAACACTATGGAAAAGATGCAAATCCAGTTCTGACAGGCTTATCAGTACACAATCAAAGAATAGAGCGGCTGTGGGTTGACGTGTACAGAAAAGCAACAGAACATTTCATAAATTTGTTTCATTATATGGAAAACTCAGACCTCTAGAGAAAACTCTAGAATAAACCAAGCTAGCTGTGCCTATTTTGTAATCAGTGGAACAACCATCCAATTAGAACTGCAAACAATTTGTCACCATTACAATTATGGACACAAGACTTCTACAGGCACACTTCAAGTATGCCACCATGGATTATGGATGAGATGGCTACCATGGATTATGGCATTGATGACGATGTTCCAGTCCCAGACTTACAGACCAGGAATTTGCCAAAAATTGGAAAAAAGGTATCTTGAAACGGTGATTTCTAATGCGAAAAGTAGTCTGTAGCCTGCACCCCTAAATGAAATATTCAACAATATCAAACTCTTCCTAATTTAGACTACCATTTAAGCCTAAATGGACACTAAAAAAGGTTCAACATTTCAGGTACAGCATGATGACTCCAAAATAAACCCAAAATTTTTGACAGGCCTGCCATTACCAAAAATTGAGAATACCCTAATGAAAAAAGCTACAATACTAACAAACAAACTAACCTAGCATAGCAACAAGAACTGAATCACTCTTTTGAAATGTGAATTAGTTTTGAAAGTGTTTGTTTGAGACCTTAAACCGGAATAATTGTAAGATATTTAATTGGTTAATTTGGCTAATTTTTAAAATCAAAAACAAATAATGTCTTTTTATCAAATTTTACCAAAACCTTTACAGTCTTTAAGGGCTGACGTCATCATCTCTTTTATTGTGTTCAAATTTTGAATATGAACAGGGAATGTTATTCTTAAGATGCATGTTGAGGCACCGGGCCTGCGTTTGCAACCTCTCGGACTGCAAGAAATCAGCTTTGATCCTGTATGGCAGCCCAAGATGAGGAAGAGAAAGGCATCCAGTTATAAATTGCATGATTGTTGATACACTGATTCCCAACTCTTCGCCTGAAAAATGATAACAAGTTCTAGAAAGTTTTGCTCTTATTTCTAGGTACTGGCAAAACAGTTTGCTATTTATGGTGCTGAAAATATGTTTAAGATGGTGGAGAGTATGTTAAAATAGGATTATACAGCATGTATTATAATAAAAAGACATAGAGGTTTAAAAATTTTAACTTCTTTCAAATTGTTTATACTGGTAGTGCCAAAAACACAATATCTTTGACGAATTAGAAAAACGTGTGTACTGCATGGACTACAATGATTAAAGTTGATATTCACGTCAAGTCAGAAGGACTAAAATAGTTTTAAAAGAAAAAACAAATTTATGGTGATTTTAAACAGGCACAAGCATCGCCAAAAACCATTCTCGAATAGTTTTTTTCCTTTTGAAATGAATATCAACTGCACATTATTTTGGTGCACCCGGTATGTAGTTTGTTATATGTTAATTTTGTTGTTAAGTTGATTTGCTTCCATACTTTACAATAAGGAATTGAATTGCTGCATATAAGAGGTGACCCGATACGTTTACAAGTTGAACGGTCACAACAATTCAAGTGTTACAAATCAAGCTGATTTTTACGTTGCCGTGTTTAGGAAGGGCAAAATTACTATTTCGCAAGTACATTCTTTGAAATCCACCATGAGCTCAGTGGCATAAATCAATGGACACCATTTCCCTTTGGTATGGCATATACCGGGTGCGCCCAAAAAGTTGTGGTATTTGTCAAAGTAAAACTATGCAAATTGAATTGACATAAATAGGAGAGCACGATATTGCAAACGTATTAAATTAGCCCAGAAAATTTATTTGTGCAAAATGAGCATCTTGTCAAAAAATTGCTTGACAAAATATTGAATTCAAGAAGAAATTTTGTGCATGCCTGGTCAAAAAAAAGCTCTATTCAAAAACCAATTCATTTTGTTTTTTATGTGTAAATTTCTCAATAACTGAAAAACTGAAAAAATGTTGACCAAAATTGTGAGTTCTTTTTTCATAACATTTTCAAAATTGCAAATAAACTTGATACATATAAATTACTCATTGCAGTATTCACTCAGCTCCACAAAATCAGAAAATGCCTTGTATGTGTTCACTTCTAATTCCTTTTTGTTTGAACCATCATCACTGTAAAGCGCATCAGTAGCAGATAAAAAGTCACCCGTTATATCTGAAAACCAAGGGAGAATCTTTGATTTTGTCAAACAAATTATATGTCTAAAGGCCTTTTGAAAATTGCTCAATTGCTCCAATGCATGTTTCAACAACATCTTTGAAAAAAGAGCGACCTAAAAGAAAACGATAAATTTATTATAAATAGCCCAGGTGTCCCAACTTATTGAAAAAACTCGAATACAATAAAGCTGTGCGATTGCATCAAATAGAAAGCATGATAACTGACAAGACTTACGACAAAAGATCTTGTAATAACATACAACTAATTTGAAGGTCTATGTGATTTTTAAATATGATCAGCTCTCTCAGATAAACTTATCATCAGGAGCAGGAAGAATTTTTGATCCGTGTGTATATAAGTATAAAAATCACATCTAAAATATAAAATTATATTCAAAAATTAACCTTTTGATTAAAAAATCTTGCTTACAAGATTGTAGGCTTGTTGAAAAGCTTACAATGTCACTTGTCACTACATTTGATCTGTCTGAAGCCACTGGACATCATCGTAAATAGTTAATGCTATACGATACCTTGATGATGAAATAGCATTAAATTGAATCATAAAAAATTTAATTGATTGATATGGAAATATTCTCATTGAAAAGGCATTCAATCAAGATGCGTAAACATTTTTTCTGTTTCTCGATATACCTTTTAGCTCCTGAGATATTATGATATGGAGCTGTTTCAATTTGCAGTGAAAACTTTTTTTTCCCTAATTTTCTCCTAAAATTTTCTCCTAAAACGAAATACAATAATAATATTACGTCTTCTCCCAACGAAACGTCAGTAAAATTACGAAGATTTTGATACCAAGACAAACAGAAATAAAGCCCCTCTGTTGTTATTTTGTTCTGCAACTTTTGTGATTTGGGTTTGTGGACACTTTTGGGGCGCAATTGTAAAGGCTCAAAAATTCGTACTTTCAGCCGGATTTTCAAAAATATACATACCTCCGAAAAATTCGATTGCAGGTTCACCAACAAATAATAACTCAGATTATCGCTGTTTTTTGTCAATGCTCACAGAAATCTTTCCACATTGTTTTCCTGCGCACATGCAATCGACGGACTTCACCAACATTTCTTGAGACAACAGCAACAGCTGATTTTATTTGATCTTTCTTAGAGGTGTTTGTACTTGGCTGTGTTTCAAGTGTTGCATAATTATCAGCAGCAGTGTAGCATTCAGCAGATTCAAAATCATCTGTAATGGGAACCATGTCATACATTAAGTTGTCATAAAGATATGATTCTCTTTTTTCCATGCATGCATTTGCATGACGTTGAACAACACTTGACAAAAAAAAACTCCATTGCACATAGGGCAGGGAATGAGAACTTCGGAACCACTACTGTTGTTGTTAGTCAAACTTGTGTCTTTGCTTCTTGGTTCAGGGACTTGTTTAGATGATCTATTTTCTGAAAAACTGAATGATGCCTCTGTGCTAACTTTGTCATGTACCACTGTTTTTATGGCTCCAAAACCAGGGAAATAAATCATCATCCGAAGATGCAGAGAGTGCGGGTGAAGCTGGATCATCATTTCCATAATCCTGCACAATTGGGTATAAATCCAAGTTGATTTTCTTTGTGGCTCTTACATATAATGAACCTTGGTCAGTTTGATGTTTAATTACCTTCCATTCTAGGTCCCATTCTTTAATATCCGGTTTAATCAGTGTTTTGCCAACTGCTTTCATGAACTCAAATAAAGGACAGTAACCAGAAAAACGTGAAAATGGTTTCTGGATAATCGCTTTCACCTGTTCTGCGGTTATATTTTGCTTGAAAAAAACAGCACTTCCTCATAATAGCGCTGTCTTTCAGTGCGCCTCGGTACTGTGTTCTCTGATGGCACATTAATAAAAAAGGCATCCTTCAGTGTCACAAATTTTCTGTTCCTTGTTGCATTTTCCGGTTTCTTTTTATTTCGCTTGTAACTTTCCATTCGATTGAAATTACCTGCCAGGCCGGAAGAGGAGGACAAAGACGAGCCCGAAGCTTCGCGGTGTCCATGAAGAACACCAGACCTTCCAGCAACACTTGAGTACAGACGCCTTAATGTATCATCGGTCGTATTTCCTGCATTCTGCCCGCCCCTGGTTGAGCTTCCAGGCTCATTTCTGGATTCTCAAGCAGCCTTGGCGGCATCAACCAAGCTGCTTAATTTGTCAATTAGCTGGCGCTCTTTATCACCCATCTCTTGTCAGTTTCAGTTTAGAAATTAAATGAAACACAGAAGACTAAAATGGCGGGAAAGTCACAGTATAATGATTATCACGTGACTAAGTGATATACCTTTTTGACACATGACCTTGAGAGTGATAGACTAAAATCTGATAGACCAAAATATAAAATATTCGAGAAAGTACCACACATATGGCAAAGTGATTTGAATATTGACAAAGTGCTGAAGACACACATAAAGTAAGAAAAAAGTTGTGAAAATATTGTATATATCAAATTTGGCATACAAAGTATTAAGAATATCATGAAAGTGTAATATAATAAAGCAAAATGCAATACAAATAAAGTATTTTTGTCCATCACGGTGCGCGATACATTTCGAATGCCCGTTAACATTGAAATCGAACGGTTGAAAATGTGCTCTTAGATTATTTGGTAAAAAAAACATAAACACAGTTATTGTCTATGATGAGATCTAAACATTTTTGGTGGCTTGGCCCTTAAAAACATCAAATATAAAAAGCGCTTGTTGATTTTCAGGGAACTTTAACCGCTTACACTTCTCCTTCAAGTATGGAAAAACAACTTCGTTCAGATACTCCATGGCTGCTGCTTCACAACTCCAATGATTTTTTGTGTGTGTAATATTGAACCCAGCAGGAAAAAAACGCCATTTGGATGACATCGATCTTTTTTTCCAGCGCATATGAACTGCATCGGCGGAAAATCACCATCAGCACTAACTGTAAATGTCCATGTTATCTGCTTTTGCTTTCCTTTTCCAACAACGGGGACTGACTTTCGTTCCACACATACGAAAGTAGAGTTTGATCAAAATTCACGATCAATTCCTCTGGAACATTATGCTCAGGAACAATTTTCTTTATTTTTCATTGGAAAGTTAATTTCTCTTCATTGAGCAGAGAAGGTGCAACAGGCACCTTTGATGTTGTAGCCACATGCCTTCTCATTTTCTTGCCATTGCGATTCATCTCTCTTAAGATGTTGCGGGCCCAGTCATTTGTAATGACAATATGCCCTCCATTTTCTACAAGAAACATTTGATCATTGGCAATTTTCCTTTTCCAACAGCATTGATTACTGATGTTGTTACAGGAGCCCCTTTCGTGCGAAGTGCTATAGTTGTGTCGATGGTTTTCTTCATCGAAAAAAGTTTTGGACGGCCTGGTCTTTTTGTTTCAATTTTCGTTGCATCATTTTGTGTAGCTTTAGGTTTTCTATAAGCTTTCTTGAAATCATTCACTGTATGCATTTTTAGGTTGATAATGTCTCAAGGTTGATGCGATGCTACGTTTCGAGGACCATTCTCCAATTACGGCTCTTTCCAAAGGTTTCCATTTGGTGTAGGTTTTTCTTCTCAAATATGATTCTGTCTTCTCCAACTGAGCTTTTACTTGATTGATTTCATTTCTCGTCAAGGCTATCATTTTTGGAGCATCGCTTCTTTCCTCTTCATTAGCAACGTTAGTTAAAATTTCTGAAGGTTTGGTATCTTTGCGAAATAATTGTACAGTGACATGTTGAACACAAAGCTTAATATGTTCAAATAGTGTGGTGAATAATGGTGATGTTCCAAGTTTTTCAAAAGTATGGTTTAAGCAAATTGCTCCAGAAAGGTATTGTTTCCGAAGCACGTTATTTCAAAAAGGTGCTATTCCCGGTTCCCAATACAAAATACTTAGTTTTGATTGCACAAAGAGAGTGTGAAGTGGGGGGGGGGTGAAAGATGAGAAGATTGTGTTAAATCTTAGAAAAAAGTGCACATGCTCCTCGGGCTTTAACAGTATTTCCTTGCAAACATGATAGATACTTCGGTCGAAGTCAAAATTGTATCCCGTGTATTTCATGTGTATGGAAAAGGTATATGGCAGAACCCTAAGAAAGGAGAGTTTATCCTAGGAGAGCAGGAATCCAGCGTAGAAGCTCTTAATGTAGACCTATATTCTATAGCATGGAAAGTAGATCGAAAAATAAATTGGTGCCTGAGGTTGTTGGCCATGTTCCACAGGAAATATCTCGATTTGTTTGCTTTTATTTTTTTGTCATTTTGTGTCCATTTCACTGACTCACTTTCCTGCATTCAATAGTAACACTTCAGTGAATCATTTGTCACACATGTCAAATATTAAAAAGGTCGATTTGAAATTTCCAGAAGAAAAATAGTTAGGACGGTAAAAATTTCGGATAGCCAAAAATTTAGGACAGTAAAATTTTCAGACAAAATGTTTGTCTAAAATTTTTACAGTCTGAGATTTGGGACCTTGAATGTACTTGTGATACACCCTAATGGTAACTATTATCTGCAATGCAATTCATTTTCAGTAAAGTTAAATTGTTGAGAGATTTAGTGTGCTATGGTTGTCTGTCTCAATGCAGTGGCGGCTCGCAAGGGTAATCAAAAACTAACATATTCGCTGTGCAGGCAATCAATAGAAAGCAACCAGCACAAAGCTGATTGACATGAGCGCTCAAAAAGAAATTCTGCTTAATGTGCTAGAAATTGAAAACTAATACATTTGCTGTGCAGGCAGGCAGGCCAATACAAATACTAACTGTTGTGACAGCCCTTGATGTCAGACGTTTTCAGGCCATTTCGCAAAGGCCTTTTAAGAAATTACAAAGCTTCATTGTTTCAAAAAACAATTAATGACTTCTGATGATATTAAAACAGTGCCTTTACAATTATTGTTTCTATCAACAGTTCATTTGGAATTCATTGAAAACATAAATGGAATATTAGGCATTGAGTCAAAATGTTTGTGTTTGCAGAAACATTTTATTTGATTTTAAATTTAGTTCTTTGCGGGTGTGAGATCTGCTTTCTTTGCAAAAAAATAGTATTATACTTATACATTGAATACATCCCCAGCTGCCACTGGTTGGAAGCTGTGTTATCGTGAAACAAGTCAGTCAAGGGTCTCATTGACAAATTGTGAAAAAATTTGAATAGGTAAAGCGGTTTGAAAAGGCAAACTGGTCACAGAGCTGTGATTGATTTTAGTGGGCCTGATATTGTCAGATGAGCTGTTCAGCTTTTCTTAATTTTCTTTTCCCTGAGTTCTGAGATTTTTAGCTTTTCTTAATTTTCCTTTCCTTGGTTTCTAGATTTTCTTCTTTCTGGTACATCATTCCAGAGTTTAGCACCAAGATATCAAAAAAGGGAATTTAAACCACATCTTAGAGTATTATAATTATGAGTTAGGTAGATATCACCTCTTGCCTTGTGGAATGTTGACGAACATGTCAGCTCAAAGAAAAGAAATCATGGATATAGTTGTTTGTTCATACACTGAAAAAAGCCGACAGACGAACAGAGCATCACTTTTACACAAACAAATTTACAAACCAATAATTATATAATTGGAAAAGAAATATACAAACCTAAAACATAGTACGATGAAAAATAACGGCGGACCATACTCTGGTGTGTCCTATTTGCCAACATTCTGCATTTGAGGCTAGTTGTGCCTAATAATAATCCCAACCACTGATCTGGAGATCTGGAGATCAGTAGCTATGAATGAGGTCAGATTCTGACTTTTTCCCAACCAACGAAAAATTGCAGGGTTCTCAAATTAGAAAGAGGGCAATTCTTACGTCTGTTGTTTTAATTATTATTGTGCCTCTAAGCCAATCATCGAGTAAGTCTAAATTTTGTATTGTATCTTTCGGCCAATCAGAGTTGAGAATTTGTTCATTGTGAAAATCTGCAGGGATCTCAAATAAGAGTGAGGGTAAATTTTAGCTTTGGTAATTACCAT
>JAYJMH010033144.1:0-16605 GCA_036873815.1 Phacellophora camtschatica
CGTTTTAGAGATGGCAGCTTTAATATGAGGCGAGAAGGAAAGTTTTGAGTCCAAGATAATACCTAGGTGTTTATGTTTATTTACTTATGTTTATTAGGATCACTGGATGATCTATTTCCTTTCTTTTCCTTGAAAATAGTATTCATTTTATGTTTTATCATGCGAATGCCATGTGACTATCTTGTTTTTTTCTCTATGGCAGCCACGATACTTTGTTGCTATCTGAAATATAAACTGGTTACGCCAGCAACAACATAAAATATGTGTACTTGATTTGCGTGCATGAAATTTGTGAGAATTTGAAACCTTACACCCAGAATTAACAGATTTTATTGTAAACATGAACTATAAAAGATGGGTAAGAAAAGTATTGATGTTTACGAGTATTTAAATTGGTGATAATTTGGATAAATTAATAGTTAATATGTTTGACAATTAGTTTGTAGATGAGATGCAATTCTGGCTACGAAAAAATATCTGATCAAAATAGGTCATTCAGTCAGTGAATTATATGTGGAAATGCAAAAACAGCAGAGCTGTAAAGTTTCACTACAAGGCCCTGAGCTAGGTTTCTTATGAACGTGTACTTGATCAGGGTTGAGATGGCTGTTGTGACCCTAACAATGAAAAACAACACAATAACACTATAATCGAGTCAGATCCAGTAGTTCCAGAAGTTCTTGGGAAATATTCGCTCACAACTCAGAGGTCGTCAAATTGCTTTTTACTAAATAAAATTCATTTGTAGCTTTGGCAAGGCACTCCAACCTTTTCGGTAAATTCCACGTGGGTCCTGACTTGACTTCAGCATGACGTTCTATGAAAATATGTTTGTGAGAAATGCAACTTGTGATCACTGTCTTAAAGATGGTATTTGGTGCAAACAAGCCATTATTCTGGTCTTGACAAATGATTGCGAACATGAAATAGGTCTGCATTTGATGCTATGAAAAGTAGTATAAAAATTGAGCAAATATATTCTAGGTTGTCTCTGTTGTCAGTATTGCCTGACTGCCTTTGTGTTGGCAAGAGAATAAAAGCAGCTTCTCGCACTGGTGGCTAAGATGTGGAAATGAGATAGCTAGTCTGGGCATTGTTACGAACCCATAGAAACAGGTCAGATCCAAAAATGAAAATTTGTTTTTGAAAACTGATTCCAAAGAATAATCACATTTTTTCATTTTTCTTTCAGTTTATTTCAAATATCTACGGAGAGTAGCCCTTCAATAAAGTATTGATGTTGAAGGGGCTCTCCACTTAAAAACAAAAAAGTGATGAACGAAATTTAAAAAAAAAAATTATATCTGATATCAATATGTCAAAACTACTTATAAGATGATTTTTAATATATTATCCTAATATAAATTAAAATATTTAAATCACCTACAGTATATAGATCGCCTAGATCAATTGCTTGAATATAGCTAGAGACTGAGCCTACTTTGCTTTAGCCGAAAGGATTTTGAAATTTTTTTTCCTTCAAATAAAAAACATTTTTGTAACCATGCATAATTTTTAAATGGTAACCTGAGATCTGAGTAAGTGTTCCTAATGTTATGTGAGGAAGAAATATAATTTCTCGTAAAAAGATTACACAACTACTGATGCTCTATCTCATTAAAAGACCATTATTTGTGATTCAGATTTGTTGAGCTGACCAATTGTTTTCATTTGAGAATTCGATCAGTGGTTTACTTGGAACACAATAGCTACTAATTGTTATCATTCCGGCTGCTCTGTTTTGCAATTTCTGGTGATCTGTAATTTCTGTTAATCTGCAATTTCTTTTGATCCGCACCATCCCAAGACAGAGCAAAAATTTTTACAGTGAGGCTCCACAATAACTGCGTAAAGATATTTCATGTTATCAAAAATGTTCAATGGGTGAACATTTTTAGCTTGTTTTAGAAATTCAATGGTTCTTGATACTTTTGCTTGAAACAGCTTTAGTGTGCTCTTTCCAATCCAAACTATTGTCTGTTTGAACTCCAAAATATTTTATTTTCTGTACTGACTCGATCTTATTTTTTCATATTTTTAGATCGTCAGGATCCCTATGCTGTTCTTGCACTGTGAAGTGAGAAAGCTACGAAAAAGTTGCAAGGTGTCGGTTAAGTAGTTCATACTATCATACCAGAGCAGAGCTATATTCTGCAGAAAATAGGATGGGAATGTTTCCATCAGTGTCACCATCGCATCTTATGGATTGTTTGTCATATGATTCCAAGTCACACTTGTCAATGTTGTACAAACCTCCTCGTTTGCATAGTGCTGCTGCTAAGATATCTGTAATTCGGAAATGCACCAAGGCAAAAGAAGTTTACACTGCTGGCATCTTTTTTCTTGAGTATGAAAGTGGCCGATCCAAGATAATAGAGTTTGTTGAAAAATCAATCTCTCAAAAATTACCAGGAAGGGAAGCGGATCTTGTTAGCATTACAACGGTCTTTGGAATTGATTCAACTGGCACTATAAAGTTACACATCAATACTCATATCAAACAACTAAAGGCTTTTATGCAGCCGAAAATTTTTACGGGGACGACATAATCTCCTTGGATAGGGAGCAACAACCATCCCTTGAAGCAATGGCTGGCGTAGACAGCGCCTTGCTGCCAATAAATTGGATGGTAAGGTAGTTGAGTGGATTTTGGCGAAAGATGGATATGGCGTTAAGAGTCTTCAAGAGGATACTTCCCCAGCTGATCATAAAGCTTGGGAAAAAGTTAATAGCCTCTGTATAAATTACAACACTTTATTTGTGTCTAGCAAGAGAGGTGTAAGTAAATTAAGTCTCCAGAAAAAAGAACATATGTTGATTGTTGATAGGCCAAATTAACAATGTATTCTCATTAGTTTTGGGCCTGATGTGCTCTTTACGAATCAGAAGAGGTTTTTGGTGTGGTATTTAAGGCAATGGGGAGAATTTGCTTGTACGGAGGAGGGTAGTGTTGATGGTCTGGCTAAATTATGTCGTTTTAAACAACCGCTAGAGATATGCACTGAAATTGACAGTGTTGTTTATGTATGAGATGTTCAGACCAGCAGTATAGAGTCGTTTACTTGCATATCAAGTTATGCATACTTCTTGAGTTCAATTGGATCACTTTACGAGGCATTTTCTGTCCACACGAAGGGTACTTTTACCGAAGCACCTAATCTGGTGAAATTTTGCAGCACCATTCTCCATGAAAATGAGCAGGAGATCAGATCTTCGGAAAATATCAACGGGGTTTTAAATGAACTTCAAGGTTTTTGGCCTTTAAGCTCTATTTCTCTGATGAAGGAGAACATTAAACGGTGGCGAGACATCCTTGGAGAATATAATTAACGATCATGTAATCTATTAAGCTGTATGACGCTGGATATAAAAATTTTGTTATTCTACTGTCCATACAAAGCAACTGAATATGTTGTTGCTGGAATACGCACGGTCCTTTGCTTCAACAATGAAGGACAACATTAAACGTTTGACATACTGGGCAGCCTATAGCAGATGGCACAGTCTCATTTTCAAAGGTGGCAGTTATCAAGCCTCTTCCAGCAGTGCAGATGTCAATGGTGGATACAGACCATCTTACAGCACTTATGGAAGACGGTCAAATTTAAAAAACATAGTATTTATTTTGCTAAAATTGTTGCTTGAAATAAATTTTAAGACTCTAATTTTGTCAGTACTTGTCATTTTAAAATTTAGTAAATACGTTACTAATAAAAATAAGTTTTTATCAACTAAGGATACTTTGCCCTGTCACAACCCACATTCTGTGAGACCGACTCCATTTTTATTTCCCAAACAATCACTTGACTTCTCACATAAATTATATAAAGCAAATCTATTGCGAAGACTGTGGAATTAAAATGAAAAATGCGCGGACATCCTGAAACAATATGTTTTGAGACCAGCTTTGTAGTCATTTTTCTTGTAAGACGGTAGAGGCGATGTATGGTAGATTGCACAAGCTTAGTTGCACAGATGACCTATTGGAAAACAATTTGTAAAGCCGTCCAGGCGATGTATCATTTTTAGTACCGTCTTACAGAATTGAAAGCAGTCTAACTGAAACTGCAACAGCAACAACGTTTATAAAGTTTCTTCACTACCTTCGAAGTCAATCTAAGTTCTCTGGTGAAATTCTTGCTCTTGGCACCAAAATGGAATCTGCTAATATTTCAAAGACTGAAATGGAATGCTCATGGATATGGATATCAAAAGCTTAAACAATACACGGTTAGAAATCGTAGTTTCAGGCAAATTACAACCGCTATAAATCAAATAAAGGGAGAAACACTCGCACCAATTCTGGTAAGGCCTAACTAAAGTAATATGGCAAGGCAAGGACGGCTGATGCTTTCAAATTTGTTGTGGTTTTTTC
Organism: Phacellophora camtschatica; assembly: GCA_036873815.1. Lineage (NCBI taxonomy): Eukaryota > Metazoa > Cnidaria > Scyphozoa > Semaeostomeae > Ulmaridae > Phacellophora > Phacellophora camtschatica. Next base: position 4,376 of record JAYJMH010033144.1, read on the forward strand.
TGTTGCCTTGCGTCCAATATCGTGGAAGCATCTTTCAAGCAAGATATGTAAACTTTTTTGATTTTTCTAAATTTTCGTCCAAAATTTGAAAATGTTTCGCTTGTTGCTGCATTTGATATTTTTTTTTGTGCAGACGCAGAGGTCCGAAATTTTGTGTTGCGTTTTTTTTAACCTTCCCTTCTATTTGGATCTTGAATGCTGTTAATTTGTGTGGCAAACTTGTTTCCTGTTTTATCGCGTACAATTTTCGAATTGAGCCTTTCTTGAAGATAAAAGGAAAGGCCACAGACTTTTTGTTTGATAAAAGATCCAAATTTGGAGAGGTCATTTGATTCAAAAACAGGCTGTTATTTTGAAAATTTAGATCGAGTTGATCTTAGTCGACTGTTTTTCATTTTCATCAAGTCTCAAGATCCCTGTTCTGCGGTACATTATTAGGGATTTGTATTTGTTGTTGATAAAGGGATGAAGCCAGTGAAGTAGAAGAAGGATGAACGATGATACCAACCTTTGGAAGTTAATAATTTTGGTTACAAAATGCATTTTGGTGGGATTTTTGATTTTATATTAGAGGGCTTTTCGGATTTGTCAAATTTTTGTCTGGGGTCCCCTTCAACCCCCATCCCCCCCTCCAAAGCTCCATTCCTGTAGGAAACAGGCACTCGGTAGGAGATAATGATGAAGCTGAAGGAAAAAGAGTCGGACTAAGTTTCTTGAGATACTCTCAATAATGGTGAACACCAACAGACACATATGACAAAAAGACACCGTTATGGTTTCTTCATTGTTACATTTGTTAACTTTTAATATTGCAACCAGATGGAACAAAAAGACCTACCTGTTTGAAAACTTATCAAAAGAAAACATTACAACCAGTTTCGAAGTTTTCTCATTGGTGCAATAAAAAAAATGACTAAATTAATTGTTAAAATATTGAAATTACAATTTATTCTCAGATTATGGGAAATCTTGTGATAATTTTTTTTCTCTTGTGATACTTTTAAATCTTTTTGACCAACTAACTTGAATTGCTTTGTTTTTGTTCAAGACTGAAAGTTAATATTTGTTAATCACTAATTAACAGCACGAATTGCTCTGTTTTTATTATAAGAATTAAAATTCGTTATTTTTAACAAAGTCTTAGTAGTTGAAAGCTTATTTATTCCTGTTCTGATGGTTCTCAATGCCCCTGTTGAGTGCAAACGGGGTCACGACTTACGACACCATTCCAAACGACTGAACTTGAGATCAATAATAATTTTCTTTCAAACAGAAATCGTCCGGTAGAAAGAATCGAAAGTTTTCTACGCTTCAGTGCATATTCAAGCTTTAGCCCAGGAAAATTTAGAAATTAAATCCACTTAAAGTTTGTTCACACTTTTAAACAGCCAATCATCGCTCTTCATTGGAAACACTTTCATCATATGACGTCAATATGCAAGGAAGCTGTGATTTCTGCAGTTCCTTTTTCCCTGCATTAATCTTTCCCTTTTTGTTTTTTTTACCATTAAATTGATTTTTCTACCATTCTACCTCTTGCATTCGTGATTCTATGTCCAGATGATTTCTAGACCACCCAACCCAACAATTCTTTCAGTTGAAAAGTAAACTTTGTGAGCAAAAATATTGCTCAGGATCACGAACAATGATGTCCAAAAGTGTCAGCAGCAAAATCAATGAAGAAATATTTTCATCAAGAATAACAACCGAGCTAGCGATTCACCATTCATGTTTTGGTTGCAAACTGTCATAAATTTCATTGACATTTCATTGGAATGAAAAAAAAATTTGAGGTAAGTGGACTTTTAAGATTTTCCATTGCAAAAGTTAGTTATTTTAAGTACGCTATTACAACAAAATGCTCAAAGTGACCTTAAATTGTACTTGATTTGGCTGGTATTTCAGCAATGCTTCAACAATACTTAGGGGACATTCGTATTTGTATAGTAAGTAATTTGACTGTAAGTAACAATCACTGAAAAACCTTTCATAATTCTAAATGCGTTGTTGAATTTTTTGGAAGTGTTGGATCGGATCCGAGGCTGAGCGTGTTCCCATCTCAGCGGGCTGGCTCACTTGAGTGAGATTACAAAGATCTCGCGCTTACACGAAGTTTATAGACAGAGCACTGATTTAAAAAAACTAATCTAGTGGGTAACCTTTGATTCCGGTACAGTTTGATACTGCCGTCAATTTAAGCGAATGTGCCATTTTGAAAAATTGAGGTAAGTCACGTGATCGATGGCGTCAGTTCCCGGGGTTCTTAAAGATTTAATTCCTTAAAGGCTCCTGATTGTCTTACGAACATGAAATTGATGGCAAACGATTAGAAATCAAGAAGCTTTCTTTTGATATATTGGAAAATTAATTTTGGATTGATCAGCATTTTAGTGATGACGTCATCATTTTGGTCTTCTCTTTTCATTGTTTTAAATAGCTATAGCGTATTACGTTAATACAACGTGTGGCAGATAACAAAAGAGCGAATCTTAAAATAACTGAATAATTATAGCTAGATAGAGAACAGTAAAGGTTTTCAGTACAAAATATAACACAACAAACTTGAAAGCTGAGTATTATATTGGTATTATGGCATCCAGTCACTCCCACTAGAATTCGAATGTTCCTTGTAGAAGTCCGAAAATGTTCCCATTCGTCTTCGAATGTTGCGAATGTAAAGCTGTCAATGGACATTCCAATTTCACTAAAACTGTCGGACAAAGGTTCAGCAGATGACAACCGTGTAGGTTTAAGATCCTTCCTCTTCCTCTTCCTTACATGTATTACTGATTTGTCAGTGTCAATGTCACAATCTGATTCGTAACCGTTACTTTGAATCCCATTATTATTCGATTTTCTTGCTCTATTTCCCTTGGCGACAGAAGGTGGAAGCTGCAGACCAACAAACCAGAGTTGCACAACTGTCGACTCTGAAGATATCCTCCAACCATACGACGTGAATGGTAACCGCTCAACAATTCCTCACTCGCCACGACAATTTTCCACTTTTGCCTGCTGGAACACGATCGCATGGAAAAATCCACTTCGAGCAGAAACTAGGTCAAGGAAAAATGGCGGTAAAATGTTAGGTCTAATACCCCTTCTGCTTCTTTGTAGGGACATAGAAAGAAACACAGGCCAAACAGTTTTATATAAGAATTGCTACTGCAAATCTGAAATGGTTGAAATCCGACCGAGTGACCAAAGGCTCTACCGGACTTGTTGGGACAAGAACATCACACTTCTTACGACAAAAATCATGCCAGAAAACAGTGATGATAGAGATCAAGAACACCAAGAAGAAGAGGACTTTAACATTAACAAGATTAAACGAATTTATAATATTAACCCAATCTTTCAAATACCACCTGAGCTCCCTTACGATTTTCTGAAACGATCTGAGGACAAAGAGCAGCACAGTGTGTATTATTGGTATATTAACCTGCCGTACCTCATCCTAGCAGTGTATGAAGAAATATACATTGACTATAATGTTGACTGGACAGACATCAGAAACAAGACAGAGAAAGAAGGGACATATGAGGAAATTCACTTATCCATTGACAGAAAAAAACAAAACGACATCGACAGTACCAAAAAACACCTTGACATATTGATCAATATCCCAACAGGAATGATGGTAATAACTGGTCCTCTGACAGAAAGATTTAGCACAGTACATTAATATCAAAGTCACATATCTTACTCTTCTGAATGAAAGAGAAGGGGAAAAGCGTTGAGACAAGTGTACCAAGTATGTTTCTCTGCAAGCTTTTCCATCCCTTAACTGCAGGAAACTTCCACCTAGAAATAATGAAAATTAAAACGATACTGAGACAAATGTGCCTGAATTTTTTCAACAAGATTCTCTATCCTTTAAAGAGCTTCTACTGAATTATTTTCCATCCCATGCATGCTCCCACAACAAACATCCACTGCCTGGAGTGTGGAAAGCAATACGCCAACTTGAGAAAAAAGTGTGTAGCGTGGAAAATGGAAACGACACAAATTATAAACGTCTATATCAACAAAAATCAGAGAAAACTAACAAGCTACAAAAAGAAAACAAACAGTTAGGAGAACAATTGACAAGTCTAAAACATCAATTAGCTCAAAGAAGATATAAACCTGTGTCAACAAATAAACAAACTCAACAACATCAGATTAATCAAGAACCGCTTTTCTACAACGCCCATAGATACATAGTATTAAGGCTAAAGACGCCCGACACATAGTATTAATTAGGGGAGAGCCAAAGACAAAGAGATGTAGAAGATCTTTACCATCAGGATGTTTTGGTGCACTGGAACAATACGTGCAGTCAAAGAGAGAAGGCTCAGGAAAACTGACATTTCCAGACGAAAGCAGTTCTAACCTTTTCAAATCTCAGTCTATGAAATATCTATTGTGGTCATTTGCGCGCGGTTTAAATCTCCCAAGGCAAGTTGCCCCTAGCTGGACAGGGTTCTTCATCACTATCAAAAACAACATTATTATTCTTGAGAGCACTGTTGGATACTTCGAAAGTGTCAATGCCCCAACAACAGAGATGTCAACTGTATTCGAAATTTTAAACAGCCCATGCCGCATTATGGAAAAACTGAAGCTGCCATCTATCGTATGCGTGTTTGATCAAGCCATAAATTCAAAGGCATGTGAAATAGTTTGGAAGAAAAAGGCAATGTTTCAGGATGTTGTATTGATACTTGAAAATTTCCATTTGATGATGTGAAGCGTTTTGGTGATGCTGGCCCTCGGGAAGTTATGGTTCAGTCAGATGTCATTGCACAAGGTTCTGTTGACAAATCCCTCGCATGACACATGTACGATAGAGCAGTTTGCATGCATAAGCTCATGTATGAATCATTGATGCGAATTTTGTGTAATGGGCTAAAAGAACGTGCAACGGGAAACAATAACATTAAAAATGATAGTTGCCTTGAAAAATTTGATGAGATGTTGCAGAGAATGGTCAATGGTCTGGAACGAGAGTCATTTAAAAAGACTCTTAAAAATACCCTTTATAAAAGTATTCAAGATAGATTCAATGTGATCACAAGAAAGAAATCTGCAAAGGAGACCTACATAAATTCTGGTTCTCGTACCTTGATATGGTGGAGCTGCTTTTAAATCCGATTTATGCGCAAAGAGCAGATGACTAGATGTTGCATTTGGAATGTGTCAAGAAAGTTGTTCCATGGGCATTTGCTTATGACAGACAAAACTATGGAAGATACGTACAGCCCTACCTTTCTGACATGCTAAATTTGCCGACGACTCATCCAGAAATTCATGATTTCTATTCAATAGGGCACTTTGCAGTACAGGTGAGTCGCAACAATCCGTTTGGCAAAAATCGTGCAGACCAGACGATCGAGAATACAATCAACAAGATACGAAAACACCTGGAGGAATCAACAGATTTTCTTAAATGATAGCGCAGTCCAAAGATGGGCACTGAATTCAAGAAGAAGAGCAATATTTAGAGCTGTTCTACATAACCATCTACATTACAAGCCTTCTTCCTTCATTCACCATGACCTTCTTCCAAGCAGGATTAAAAAGGATGACGATGCTGTATCGAAGATTACTAAAAATTTGGAAGACATTTTTGTAATTCCGTTTTCAGAACAAAGAGACCTGATCAGCATTACATCAGGCCTAGCTGCAGCACCAATCATCAGAGATCACTGGCTGAATGCCATTACATACGGAGAAGGTGCCATGGAGCTTTTCCGCTCAGAGCGCCTTGGGGAGATCCCATTAAAGAATTCTTTAAACCATTAAAGAGGCAGAACCTGCAAACATTTAGCACTTTAAACGGATTGATGTTGTCATCGATGTTTACATTGAGAATTCCATCAAAAATGCTGAGAGAGATCGTCGCGGAACACCTTCATTGCAGTTTGGTACCCTGCTCGACAATTCAAAAGTAAGCAACGTAAGAACCTCCTGTCTTCAAATAAGAACAAGACGTTTCTAATGAGATATTTGATCGCTAACTCAAAGAGCCCGTTTTTATCAACCGATTTGGCAACAAGGAGCTGTAAGCCACAGAGGCAGCCACTTGATTCAAGATCAATAGAGCTTGCTTCTAGATCATTAGATCACTAGACTCTTTCTTCATGTGGAGCATGCACAGATGAATGGCTATTCCAGTGTTGTCATAGATTCACCTGATACTGACGTCTACATTATGGCAGTTGCATTTTCAGCAGAACTACATTGCCATCTTTTTTCAATACAGGCATTGGAAAAAAATCAAAAATAATCAGCATCGATGTTTCAAAAATAATCAGATGTTTCAAATCAAGCAAGTATCCATGCAAACAAAATGGGAGTCCGCAATGGAGAATATAAAAGATATCTTATTGCTTATTGCTTCACGGGATGTGATACGGTGAGTGCGTTTGCTGGCAAAGGCAAACTGAGAGCTCTGAAGCTACTGAAGGAGGAAAGAGAATTTATGCCTGCGTTTTCAAGACTGTGATCATCTTGGGACGTCGATAACAATCTAGTCAATGCGTTGGAGAAGTATATTTCCTGGCTCTATGGACAGAAGCAGTCGACAGTCAATGAGTAACACTATAAAATGTATTGCAATGAAAATGGCAAAGTCAAGTCTGAGCATCTACCGCTTGTCATAATGCTCTCAAATAGCATGCACTTCGATGCAACTACCAAGCAAGAATATGGAGGCTTGCCTTTGAGAACAACCCAGCGTACCCTAAGATTCACAGCCACGGCTGGTACTTTGAAAATCAGGCAATTAATATTCGATGGGTGACCTTTCAACCAGCTCCAAACGAAGTTCTGTCACTACTGTCCTGCTCTTGCAAGCGCACATGCAAGACAACAAGATGTAGCTGCATTGACAATAGAATGCAATCTACAGATATATGTTCGTGTGGAGAGTGTCAGAATAAGTTTTGGTAACAACTGAAGGTAGCGATTCTGAAGGAGAAAGCGAAAACGATTTTGAAGACATCGATTGAACTCTGCCAAATTTCGTTGAAGTCTTAGAAGGAATATGGCTGCACATGTCAAATTTTGGATCATTTGAGCGAACAAAATTAAGATATAGGCTTATAAAGCACAAATAAAACATGCCTTTATTCAAGTTCATAATTGTCAGTAGACCGATTAATTTTTAAAAATTCCAGCGAGGATAATGTACCTTCACCGCAAAATTTGGGACATTGAGAAACTACCTGAAGCATCAGCGTTGCCATGGCAACGGATAGTTACCAATGAATATATTGAAGCATAAATATTTATTAACGTTTCAACATGAACATCAGAGCATTATTAAGTCGCTAGTTTACTGTAATCTATCGTCAAAGTGTGTACTTATCTAATTTACAGGTTTATTGTTAGCCAGCATTTTGCAGAGGTACAACGTTCTGATTGGTGAATAATGCCCCCCCCCAAACAAATCATGAAAAGCTACCACCCCCTGAAGCCTATCATACTTCTTCGTCATTTAATTTTTAGAAACTTTGTACAACCTACGAAACACTCCATTTTAAATAAATAAACAAAACGCTGTAATGTATTCCCTTGAAACATTATCTTACAAATCTCAACAGGTTTGGAATTGCTTACCTGCAACATTTAAACAAAAAATTAAAACAATGCAATCAATCACATGTTCTTGTCGACTTTGTAAATCATATATACTTCATATAGGTTATGCAAGCTAGGGACATTCAAATTATTATTACATTAACCAACAAAGTCCCAATATTACATAATTCTTCGTATCTATTTCAGTATTGACACGTTATGTTAGTATTGTATTATCTAAATATTCTGCTATTTTAGAAGTAAATATTTGGTATAAATTAGCAAAACTATATCTATACCCATATTGTAACCAATTTAAAATAAAGTTATTAAAAAAACAGCCCTCTTGATTGCGTTTACGTGGGAAATTTAAATCCCACATTTCCCGGTTCTCACCTATCTTTCTTGCGGATCTTACCTAGGTTAGCTGGCCCACCTCTTGTGTAAATGCAAAAATAAATTTACAGATGATTGTATACAACTCTGTCACAGATCTTACCTAAGTGAAATGGCCCATTTAGGTTGGCTGGCCAATTTTTTAGTCTGCACCTTAATTCCAAAGTTATTGGCCATTCTTTGGGGGCATCCAAAAACCATGACCGCGCAGATGGGATCTGGTGACTGTTGACTGTTGACGCACTTCCAGGAACACAAACAAAAATTTAATTGCGTTGCGTACTGAAAAAAGAAGATCTATTTTCTAAACACGCAAATGTCTCAGTAAAATGAGCTCAGCCGATTCCGAAATTTCATGGAGAAGTAATGCAGATTCGAATGAGCTTTCAAATTTTGAGATTGAAGATGAATGTTTGATCAACGAAGAACACAGAGCTTCATGGTCTGGCCTTCCCCACGAGGATGACCCAGTTGCAGACGGACCTTTTGTTGTTTGATATCATCACGAGTTATCTCAGAGAGAGGACAGGCTAAAAGATTTGGAAGAACGCTTTGAGCACCGTGTTGATGTTAAGGAGTGGTGAGTAAATACTTTTTGTAACAAAACAAGATGAAGATTGTTCTTCACCAAGCGGTGGCCTTTTCTTCTCCTTGTTCATTTCTATCTTTTGTTATTTATTTGACCGCCGCAACCGCGCTTAAGTGTGCCTAAACTATCATGGAAAATGAGTACAGGCTAGATATAGACTGATTAGGCCATTATTCGCCTTCATAGTTTTTTTTTAGAACGAAATCCCATTGCAAATTCGTTTTAAATGAGATATATGTTGGTTCTGATGCAGGCGGAAATGTGGTCACTGTACGCTGGCAATTGCACGTAATGCACAAGAGCTTATAGCTGCTGCACAGAAATAGAAAAATGTAGAGATGCCTTAAGGCATGAATCCTGGTTTGGCAGAAGTCTGCCTTTCAAAGTGGAGTCTCAGGGTTGCAGGCAGCAGCTAAGTTGAAAACAAGAGGGAATGAGATATACCATCAAAGAGGGCCTGAAGAAAAGTATGTAATTACACCTGTAAACCTAAATAAATTTACAAACCAAAATCGTAATTCTTAACAACGTATTTAAGCATACATATTTAAGTTACAGTTGCACTCTCGAATCCGGAATAGAAGGGGGTTGGTGGAATAGGCAGGGGGGTTGGAAACACAACCAAAGTTGAATAAGCGGGGGGAGGGGCCAACTGAGAACTTTTTTGGACACATATCTGACCTTCTAGGCTGCTTGTAACAAGAAATCACTATAAAAATAAAGAAAACATTTTGGTATGATTGTCAGCTGTACTTTGCATATTTTCTTCAAAATTAATAAGCAGGGGGGTTTGAATAAAAATCTCCAGGGTCAAAACTGTGGAAAACAAATAATTAAGGAAATTGCCGTCTATTCCGGACTCGAGGGAATAGTTACCAAATGTATGTTACATAATTTGCAAAGAGATCCGGTACATTTCATTTATTTTCATAGATTATATACATATTATGTACTTTATAGGTAACTCTAAGATATCTTTAATAACTCAAAGTGTTTGTCTACAACAAATAAAATATTTAAATTCTCATGAGTTTTCTTCTTTCAGGTAGAAAACATTTTTAATTTCATCAAATTTTTGTGTTGAACATAATGATAAACTGCTCCGGTTTGAAAGCATTCAAAATATATGCTGTACCAATTTTTAGATTCATGAGAAATATATCATGCAGGCAGCAACAACAACAACAAATACGAGAAGAAAATAAAATTACAAGTAACATGAACTGTAAACTACAAACTAGACGTGGAATGTGTTTCTATTGAATACAGTATGCATAATAAAATACAATAATATGTTTATCTTTCTTCTTTGGACATTCAATAGATTCGCTGCAGAAAAGTTATCTTTTTGTTTTTGTGTTCAATTTTATGTGTGATTCAATGATGTGCATTAGTTTGGGTTATCTTTTGTCTGAAAAAGAAGATCACATTGACTCCATTTGAATACTTTAAATCTGAAGACATTTTTGAATTAATAGAAGTGCAAAATGTATACCAAGGAGGAACTGTGTCAAAACAATTTTGAAGTAAAGTAAATTCAGACAACAATAAATTAACAAATGTTTGCAAGCAAGATTATTGATAATTGAATGGTTTCAGTCTGGATACTGCAGCAAATATGTAAATAATTTTTTTAAATGTCAAAAATGAATAGCCTTAATAAGCCTGACTAAAACAAAATAGGATAACATAACCCTGACCAAAAGAAAATAGGATAACAAAACCCTGAACTCAAGGGTATAAATAGTTGTTTTCCAAAAGCCATGGCAGAAAAGCGCATGCTTGCACAATATAAAATTTTTCTAGATATCAATCACATGATACAAGTTAGGGAAAACAAACTAAACTTGATCAGATAATTTAGGTATGTTGTTTTTTAACTATGTACAGATGAATGTGTGGAAATGTTTTTTACTCAAATATTTTATAACAACTGCTAGTTCTGACATCAAGCATAGAGAAAAAATGTTTAGACCGCTGACCATGAGGTATTTACTAAATATTAAATTGAAAAAGCACATGATGCTGAATTTGTTATTATGTTGTGTTCCGAAGACATATTTATTGTTTTTTTGCTTGAAATTTGCTACATTTTGCTTGTCTTTTCACTGAAATTTAATTTTTTCTTCTTTTGCAAAAATTTTTCTTCATCATTGTGTGAATTGTTAGAGCATTTTTCTGGAATAAATCACTCAAAAAGAAGGGCTTGCCGCAGAAAACCGAATCCAGAGCTAGATTGAGCCGATGTATTGCACATGTTTCGAACGCGTTGCGTTATATCGAAAAATTCTGTTTATTTGCTGCTGGTATCTTTTCTATTTAGGCCCGTTGGAAAAACGTGTTTGTAGGCATTGTTTTGATTTGCTCAAGCAGCCATCTCCTTTTTAGTCAGGGTGGTGGGCAGAGTTTCATAAAATGAAGAAAGGAATTTTTAACATAACATTTTGTCAATAAAAACAATTTTTTCTAGTTGGGTATTTAATTTTTAATTTAGAGGTAAGTTTTTACATTAAGAATTTTTTTTCTTCCAATTATTTCATTTCAATTATGTACTTTCAACAACAACGATAATTATGTTTTTTTTGTACATATTTAAAATGAAAATATTATTTTCCTAATTAATAAAGACAAATAGCAAAATGGGTTTTAACGTGGAATTTTATTTCTCATCAATGTTAGGTGACTTCTGTTAACAACTCCCTTTTTATTTGTTTGATACACATCTTTTTATTTTTGTAGGTGTCACCTTTTTACTTAATGGCAGTGTATCCTCATCATTATTTAGTTGGCAAAAAATTGTGGATTGTTATATCTTTATTGAGCTTTCTTAGTTCTATGCTACCTGCCCACCATAAAGAAGAAGATGTGACGATTGTGTGCTTATTTTAGACACAGTACTACACAAGTAATGTATTAATTAATGGAATTTAATTTTGTGAAACTGTGCATTTAACTACAAATCTATGTTAATTCCAGCAATCTTGACTTACTTGACTTACTTGTCTTAATCGCATAATCTTTATTAGATCTTCGCACATTTTGCATCCATCATCCTCTTCCACCGAGCCCGATCAATAGCGTTCCGATCGACTGTCAGAATCGGGAGCCCCATATCTTCACGAATCTGGTCAATCCATCCTTTTTGCGGTCTTCCTCTAGGTCGATTACCATCAAACTCTTCCTTGTACGCACGGAAGACGTAGCTCTCCTCTCCTCTCCATACAACATGCCCGAACCAATTTAGTCTCCTCTTCTGTATAATGTCTAGAATGTTACTACTTAGGATCTTTCTCTAATATCTTCCATCTTGCATCTATCACGACGAGACTTTCCAAGCATCGCTCTAATGCAATCATTTTCAAAAACCAACAGTTTTCGTGTATCCTCGATCTTCAGGGTCCAGGTTTCTGTTGCATAAATGGAAATTGGGAGAATAAGTGAGTTATAAAGTCTGATTTTTTTTGTGTGAGAAAGGTATTTCCTGCTCCATAAATTTTTCTTGAGCCTACCAAATGCCGAAGACGCAAAGGCAATTCTTCTCTTAACATCATCAGACGTATTAAGAACACACGAACCAATAAAGGTGAAATTAACAACTTTATTCGACATCTTCACCGTTTATTGTGACATTGTCTTCTAATTCAGGAGTCAGAACCTTACATTTGCTTGCATTTATCTT
>JAYJMH010033155.1:0-16604 GCA_036873815.1 Phacellophora camtschatica
CACGCAATCTCGCGAGTGAGCTTCAAATTGTTTTCGCTACTTACCTGAAGCCTTTCTGTTTACTAAACCTAAATAAGAGAAATCGAGAATTTAATGGCGAAATTGATGCTTTTTTCGTCGTTTTAATCGGACATATGGAACAGGAGTTATAAATAAAATTCTATCGCGAGGTGGCGGAACGGCCTAAAAAACATTTACCAGACTTGACTTCCCCGTCGTAACAGCTGTGACCCGCCTCTCACACCCTCCTATTATTGATTATTTTGTTGGGCCTGCTGGAGAGCTAGATAGACTGTACTGTAGTTTCCAACAAAAAGATCCAGACCTCTACTTACCCCAGTCTTGGGTTTCTTTTGCTTTTCTGCAGCTTTTCCCTTCAGGAAAAATCCAGGCATTGCAGCAAGAAATGTTTTTTTTTTCTGTTTGGTGTGCTCGTGCTCTTTGGAAAGAGTGGTATCCTGTTGAATAAGCCTCTTTTGAAAGTTTCGGGTCGAGGTCCAACCATTATTTTTATTTTATTTTTAAAATGGCAGATGAATTTCAAAGCAAAGTTTCCACTAACTACAACCAAACGATTGAGGATTGCTGTCCAGATTTGATATTTGCAAAGTTATTTGCAAATCTTAAAGACATATTTGATCATGAAGATTTCAAATCAAAGTTACAGGAGCAGGCAGTGAAGAAAGTTGTGACAAGTGCGTAATAAGGTTTTCATTTTAATTTTTTTTATGATCCACAGAAAGATTCCAATAACAACAACAACAACGTATGGTTTGTGACTTTGTGACGAGACGTTGAAAACTGTTTGTAAATTTTCGCACCGGTCAAAGGAATTGTCCGTTAATGGGCAATGGTTTAATTATTGTCCGTTGTTGTTAGCTCTGAAGCTCTTACTTTCTCATTATTTTTATGATTAATATTTTCTTGTCTCAACTTGTTGATAAATCATACATAAATGACACCACACCATCACAGTTAGTTAAAGTTAGTCTAGTTTTGATATGATCAACAAATAATAGTGGAAAGTTCGTTTTGTTTTCTCATCAATCAGATGAAAATAAAATAAACAATTCAACGATAAAAATGTAATTTGCCAACAAAAGTGTTTTGTTTTGAAAAAAATAGCACAGTGTAGGCTAACAACCGTGGAAAAGTAGGAAACCTTTTTGAAACAAAACAGGAATCTTACTATCTTTATTTAAATTTATATTTTAAAATGTCATTTGAATATTTTAGCATTGATTTCTTAATAATGACATATATAAATTTTGCTTTTTTCTTGTCATGCAAAGTCAAGTTATAAAGGAAAGAAAATTTTGTTATTTGCTGATAAAATCTTGTTTGTGCCAACAGATCAAGTTTTGGGGGTACAATGCCCCCTGTTAGTGATGACTTTGTTAATAAATTGTCTAACACAAGCAAAATTTGTTTTTATTAAGCAATCTCAGTGCAATCTCCCATGAATGCCATTGGTCTTAAATGTCTAACTATACATCATACTCGGTCTTAAATGTCTAATTATACATCATACTCGGTCTTAAATGTCTAATTATACATCATACTCGGTCTTAAATGTCTAATTATACATCATGCACAAAAAATTGGTCTTAAATGTCTAATCATCATACTCGGTCAGTAAACTATGCAAGTGAAGAAATGAGAAAATTGACATTTTACACGGTCTGGATACATTGTGTAGCAAAATAATGTTACATGCATCTGCATCAAGGAATGTATGCAATATACAGTATACATATTTTTGTTATGTGTGTGTAAAATCTTTAAGCTTACCCATACACAGATAAAATCTTTCTGCACACAATTATGAGCACAGTTTATTTAAGAGTTTATTATGAACAATATGTGTAACTTCTTTAAAATTTGTTTCTGCCATATATTGTCTTCTATCATCTGTAATAAGAGATGTAGGAACTAAGGGGGCACTTTCAATTTTTGAAAAAGTAGATGAAGTCCCCTTCAAATTAGAAAATGGAACCTTTTTCAATACACAGGAAGGACCCTTTCAATAACAATAGTGCCTAATGGTTCTTCATTTATCTCTAAAGATGTCAGAACTCTAGCCTCAAATGTAGAAAACGGCTTACTATCTGCTATTGATTGTTAAAGGCTATCATTATCATATAAGTAAAGGCTTGATGCTTTGGGTGTGGCAACAATAAAATAAAATGTGGTCAAAGTGTCTTTTATACTCTGTGCACTCCCACTTTTGAAATTCTTCCCACTGTATGCCTCTGTCTGTAATCCTGTGATATATTTTTTAAATTTTTTTTGAAGGAAAACAAGATGTCTTCATATCAATGCCTACTGGCTCTGGAAAGTCCCTTTGCTACCAACTTCCTGCAACAGTGCTTGATGGGATTACAATTGTGTTCTCTCCTCTCATTGCACTGATACAAGATCAGGTAGACTACTTGAAGGCAGTACACATCAAAGCAGACAGCATCAATTCAAAATTAGCCGCAAGCGAAAAAAGAAGAATTTTAGATGACCTCAAGTCATTGAAACCAAATGTCAAATTGCTTTTCATTACACCGGAGCTTGCTGCAACTGACAATTTTAAAGCTATTCTGCAATCACTGCACAGAAGACGACTCATATCATTATTTGTTGTTGATGAGGCTCATTGCGTATCTCAGTGGGGTCATGATTTCAGGCCTGATTATCTGAAACTTGGTAGATTGAGGGAACAATTTTCTGACTTGAGGTGGATTGCACTCACAGCAACTGCAACAGCTCATGTTAAAGAGGATATCTTAAAATCACTTCAACTTAAATTGCCAGTTGCAGTTTTTAAAACATGTTGTTACAGGCCAAATTTGTTTTATGATGTCAGGTAAATATTTTTAGAAATATTGTGATTTTAACTGTAATAATTTAGACTGATCTCAGGGTGTCCCAAATATGATATGTGGATTTTAACCTAAAGGTTGATACCATTACAGTAGAAATTAATAAATTCACTAAAAATAAAAATTAAAAGATAGTTTCTATCAGCTTGATCTGAAAATATAAAGAAGTTAATGTGACATAGATAATGTGAAATATGGAAGTCTGCAGTATAAAGTAATTTAAAATTTCGAAGGTAGAAAAAATCTAAAATTTCAACGGGTATGATTCTGTTCATATACTTTAACTATGCTGTCTTGAACTCTCAATGGAAATGTAAATTTGTTGGCAATGGCGTATTTTTTTAGATAAACAGAGCTAAATCAACATTGAAAGCTCTCAGTGGATACATAGAACAGTTTGAATTAACGGGGAATTTGAGTTAAAGACCCATTGCTAACCAGCAGCCTTTGTGCACCTAACAAACAACTGCAACAAGATCTCCACAAACAGCGAAAATAAATTCATGTAGTTCTCCAGTGAAGCTTGTATGCAGTGAACAATCTAATCTTGACCACGAAATAAATCAACACTGCCTTTTCCGCTGCTGATAAGTCGCTATTAGGCCAAATCTTACTTTCAGATAATATGAATTCGCCGCAATGGTTGCTGGTTAGCTATGGGTCTTTAAGCAAATGGAAGAGGCTAAACTGTATGAGCCTGTCATACATTTGAAGTAAGCTAAACTAGACTTTCTTCGCTGCCATTTCTCCGTATTATTCTAAACCAACATTCTTTAGGACATTCTATATACAAACAGGTGAATGATACAGTGAATTTGTGGTTAGTTTGACTTCTTAGTAATGGGTTTAATAAAAGATTAAAGTAATTGAGAAGTGCCAGCAAGGGCAGATTTTGTAACAATAGTGAAATAGACACGCCAATTTCAAAGTGATTAGCCATCGAAAACAAAGCGAACATTTGAGAAAAGTTAATATCAAAAAATAGGTTGTGTTTAAATAGCTTCATTTAAATTAATGTATTGATGTGTATCCTCTGGTATTAACGTGGGCTTGTCGGTTTTGTCGTTGAGAAAACGTTAACAAATTTTAATCGTTTTTATCGAAGCTTCTTTTGTTTTATTTGTTTCCAACAAATTTCCTATAGCAAACGAATTGTGAGAAAATGAATCTTTATATGCAACCTTCTTTCTATCAAAAACACCTTTAAAATTTGAGGTTATATTCTTGACAACCAAGAAATTAATCACATATTGTTTTTAATTACCCAGTATATTTGTTCATGAGATAAACATTTTGTTATTGCTTCCTACCGTTCTAGGTTTAAAGGCATTTTGGATGATGTGCACGCTGATCTGGTCGAGTTCATTCAGAAATCTCTCAGTAAAATTGAAGTTTCTTCTGAAGAGAAGGTTGGTGATATGTTTTAAATCTTTTCCAAGTTAGGGTTTGTCTCAGCAAAATATACCTTGGAACCTCCGCAAATTCAATCACAACTTTAGGGATACCGTAAAGCTAATGCGTCCTACGAATGACGACATTGAGGATGCAGAACACTTTTTGTTGCTCTGCCCTTCCTATGAAGTACCTCTGCCCTTTTGCCTCGAGCTGATGCAAGTTTGAAATCTTTGTCTTGAGAAACATTTCAATTATTTTACTGTTGATTTTCAGAAAGATAAAGGTTGTGGAATAGTATATTGTCGAACAAGAGAAGACTGTCATGTCGTTGCTGGTAGATTAACTCAAAGTGGAATTCTCACCAAACCCTATCATGCAGGTACGCCATGCCTTATATTTTGGAATTTTTACAAGGTTTCTAGTTGTTACATTTGGATATTTAACATGTATGGCTAACCAAGTTCATAGTGTTATGAAAATTAACATTGCTATATACTGCAAACTACCATTGCATTCTGACTAGAGACTCCCCCCGCCCCGGTACATGTCCCACGGTCAAACGGGAGGGTGTCGTTGAGATTTTATAAACCCACCCATCTTTAATGTTCAAATTTTCGCGTATACCCAGCATCAATGTTTTGTTTCATTCCAAATCACCCAACATTAAGGACAACTTTTAATATCTAACCCAACATCAAGGCATTTTTGCTAAAAATCATACCCATGTTTAGAGGATTTCTGCCTTCGAACTCATCCTTATCAGCGGCACATACCCGCACCCATATATTAGGATGTACTCCCCCCCTCCGGGAGAAAACCGGCTTTCCATAAAAGCAATAACACTAAAACTAACTACTTACATTGTTTTATGTTGTACATTGCGGGAAAAGACACTTAAGTTATGAAGTTGCCACAATTAACAGCAGTTAGATTTCAACTAACGGAAATATGATTTAAAGATAAAGAAACAAAAGGTGAGGATGGATCCCCAAGTAGAATTCTTAAGGGTTTTACAGGATTCTAATGTTCCACAAGGCCAAGCATAGTCTTGCTCCAATACTGTACTGTTTCTATAATTTATACTCATTTCCTCCTCCGCAGTGTTATATTCTCCTCCGCAGTGTAAATGAAAATTAAAAATTTAACAAACTAATTTACAGAAATTGTCTTGGAGCAAGACTAGACAAAAAACAGGTCCTCTAATAATTTAACTTTTTAAAATGTTTTTAAAAATTTTAATTTTGTAAAACTCGTGGTTCAGATGTATTTTTATCTTCTGCACTGACTTGTTGTAGTTTTGTGCGTACAGCACGAATGACCATCAATATTTATTTTATTATTTTGTATTACCGTTACAATTGCAGGGCTGAGTGGAAAATTACGAACTGAAATTCAAAACGAATGGATGGATGGTGTCATACCTGTCATTGCTGCAACTATCAGTTTTGGAATGGGAGTTGATAAAGCTTCTGTAAGGTATTAATACATTTTTAAATTTCAAATAAAGAAACAGCTGACGAGAGACAAGTCAGTTGTATTCATGCAGTACTTTGAAGGGCAATACCAGTGCTGGAACTGTTGATAAGATCAAAAATTTACAGCACTCACTCAACCAGAATATCAAGAAATTATATTCTCTTCGTTTGTGAAAATTTGTGGTAATTTAAGAAACTTTCAGCACTAAAGCGCTTTCTAAATTTCTTAAAACAAAATATGTGCTGCTTGTTACATTTGAAAAACGTTTTCTCCCTAGCTTCATTGTGGATTATAGCCCTGGAAAGCACTAGTGTATGAGAGAAAATCCTCCTAGCTTGCAGAATCATTTGAGTTATGATAAGTGACCTCATTTTGAAGACAGATACATACTAATAACAGCAAGCTTCTCTCATATTTTATTCATAGTTTCAATAAAACAAATAGAATAAAAATAAACAAAAATAAGCTAAAGAAAGACATACCGTGTTATAAAAAGCAAAATAAAAACTATATATTTTTACATTAAAATATCGTTTTCTCAGATTTGTAGTGCATTGGACTTTACCGAAATCAATGGAGGGTTACTATCAGGAATCTGGACGCGCTGGACGAGACGGAAAGCCGTCATTTTGCAGACTCTACTATTCCAGGTAATAAACCTGGATATTGTAATTATTTCTACGACTATTGTGCAATTACCGATATTTAGTCTTAAATGTTCGAAATTCGTTTATAATGGAGTCCGAGAATTTTTTAAAATGGTCGAAAATTAGAGTAGTGTGGTTTTATTACAAAAATTTCATAAAGGTCTCTGAAGATTTAGAAAATAATAGGCTCTATTAGAATATTTAAAAGGGACTTCCGAAATATTTTACTTTATGATGTAAATAAACGCTTCATGTTATAAATATTTGGATTTTATTAGAAAACGTAAATAAATTTCAGAAAAAATCAGAAAATAGTAGGGTATAAAGGTTATATTGAAAAAATCAAATAAGGCCTCCAAAATTTGACAAAGTCGTTCAGCTTTTAGAAATTTCGTTGAACTAAATGGATTCTATTTTTTTTTTCATTTAAGAGAGGAAAGGAACAAGGTTCTATTCTTATTACGAGGTGAAATTCGACTGAAGAAGGTAATTCTTTAATAATTTAAAGCATTCTTATAGCCATTTATTTTTATTTTGTTTTGCACAGATGAACATTTGCAAAAGCAGTCATTTCTACATGTTATTTAGATTAATGAGATGTTCATTTAAATAGACTTAATGTACGATTTTGCTATTTAACTAGTTTTAAAGGAAATAATTGTTTTCCACATAGTTTATCATATTTTATTAAGATGCCACAATTTTTTGAAGAAAAAAACCCACATGCACAATTGACATTTTGTGAACTCAGGGAAGATGACAGGGTCTAATAATCAGCGACATTAGAAACAAATCCAGACGTGAACCTTTCAATATAATCTTTATGTTTAAGTTTATGTTAAATTCTACCGGGTGACTCAAAAAAAGTTTAAACATTTGAAAAACCACCAAACTTCGAGTATGTTGCCTATCAAGCTCACTTGTACGTTTCCATGGACATGAACCTAATTGTGCCAATGTCAAATATTCCACCAGCACATTAAAAACATGTAATTTTGACGGTTTAAAATTAGACTTGCTCCAAGTCTAATTCATTTCGTTAATCAGTAAAAATAAAAAATAAAAATTCGTTTCGTTACTGCGGAGGAAAATAAGAACATTCTTATTTGCCTGAGATTTCCTCCACCGCAGTGACATGTCTTTTTTACTTTGTACTGATTAACGAAACAAAATAGACCTGGATCAAGTCTAATTTAAAAGCCACCTGGTTTGATGCTTCGTATACGTTGTTTATGAGAAATCAATAAATCACGTTATTGCATGTTGCTATAATTTCATATTGTAGAAAATTTTATAAATATTATGCAAAAATATGTTTTGCTGCATTAAACGCTTAAAATAATTATATTTACTTAAAATTACTAAATTTTTGAAATTGCAAAATTAGGTTTTTCCAGTTGAAATTACGTCCTCACTCATTTGTCAATGTTCGAAAATAACGGCATTTTCTAAAATTAACTTGTTCCTTCTTAGCAAAGTTAGCAAAAAATATTTAATTCATAACAAAATCAAATTTTTGTGATTTTTCAAACGTGTAAACTTTTCTTGGGTTGCCCGGATACATAGGTATTTATGTAATTTATGAAATTTTTAGAATATTATAGAGAAGTGTTTTTTTATTGTAGTCAGTTCAATATATGCTAAGATCTGAAAATGGTTAATATTAATTTAACACATAGAACATATATTTTTACTAGAGTATATTTTAACAAATTTACATACATATTATCATAAATTTGTGTGTTTTACGTCGTAGCTTTTTATGATATCTGTAAATATTTCAATCTCGCTGATGCTTTGCCAATTTTTTCTCTCTCTCCATAGCACAGGCAGTGTCTAAAACAAGAGAATGGCGAACCACCAGTAGGAAAAGCAGCAGAGAAAAGTTTCGAAGCTCTTGTAAAATATTGCGAGGAAATTCAGTAAGTGTAGATACAATAATGCAATTTTACTCCCTCGTATATTCTAAATAACTGTGAGTTATCTTCGTGGACTTAAAGTGCATATGACACGAACATTTTTATTCTTTAATACGAAGGAATATCTGATGAGCAGCTGCAGCTCTAAGCTTTTTCAGTTTTGAAATATCTTTTGTAGTTTTTGAAATATAAAGGTTTGAAGGTGACGTATTCGTCGTAAAAATTGTCCGTGAATTCGCCAAAAAATTTCATTATTCCTGACTTCGTTAGTTGGTCTTGTGCAAATGACAGTACAAAATGACTGATTACTCAAGAACTACTGAAGCAAAATCATTACAAATTTGCACAGACAACAACTGAATAACAATTCGACTTGAAAAAGAATAGATTTGACATTTTAAAAATCAAATCACAACAAACAAAACCATACAATTTTGCTTTGTCAGTTTGTTTCGATTTGATTGAATGCATTCAGAGGCGTAAAATTTTCCTGCACTGGGTTTGCACAAAACAGCGATGCAATTTTCGATTTAAAAAGAATGGATCAAATACACTTGGTTTACTCAATGAAATCAAAATAAACACAGATGCTATTTTTATTTGCTTGTTTGCATTGAAAGGTGTAAATTGTACTCATTATGGTGGAAATCGCATTGTGATGTCTAGACTTTTGTTTCTTTTGTTTCATACAAAGTATCTATTTCCTGCGAATTCTTAATGTATTTTTCTTTTGCAATTTTAAAGGTGTCGTCATCAGAGCATCGCAATTTTTTTTGGAGATGATAAACCGAAAGTAAGTTTATTACATTTTTTAATGAAATGCCCTCTAAGATTTGATTATTTGATAATGATTTGATATATATATATAGTTTGATACTTTGATAGTTTGAACGCTCCATTATTGATTGTTTGGATGTTTGATTATTTGATTACTAGATAACTTGATTACTTGATTACTTGATGATTTGATCGTTTTATCATTTGACTATCTTTTGATCGTTTGATTATTTGATCATTTGATCGTTGATACCAGGATTAAGTAAAAATTTGGAATTTTGTTGTTGTGATCGATTTTTGATATGTTAATAAAAGGCCTCTATTTAGTGGGGTGGGGGGGGGGGGGTGGGTGATAGTATACTTGCAATGCCTTCTTGATTTAAAATACAATAAAAACACGACTCTAAGGAATCTATTCTTTTAAGAATCCACAGTCTGAAACTTAAGAGCCATTTTTCATAAATCAATTTTGCAAAGTGTAATTTTTACTGAAAATATTAAAATATAATATTAAAAGCTTGTATTGTTATTCTCTTGCATTATTATATATCATAAAATAAACATAAACATACGTATACAGTAGATCCTCGCTATCAAGAAACTGCAAATTAAGAAATTGAGCCTCAAAATCGTCAGTAAAACAATAGAAGAACAATTTAATGATTTGATAAACAATGAGGCTAAGGATCTCAAAACGGGTATCTATTGCATTGACTTTTTAACAAGAACTTTACAAATCTAAATTAAAAATTATTTGGTTGTTAAATGTAGATTTTTACTGTAGTGCAACAGAGGATGTGATGTATGCAGGAATAAGACGAAAGTGGAGAATATGCTTGAACGTTTTAATAAGGAGGCCGCAGTTGGTTCTTTTCACAGAGGGACTCGGATTGTATCTGCATCTAATGAAGCGAATGATGATTTGTATGGTGGTGGCAGAAAAGGTGCTAATCAGATGTAAGTCACTTTATGATTTCGTTTGTTGTGATTTTCTTGGCTGCGTTGAAGGTATTTAAACCCATTCTTTACCATGACAAATTGCACTGTCATGTTTAAACCGCAATCTTTTGTTATACAAAATTCTCCTTGTTGTGTGAAGTTGTAGTGTGAAGATGGTTCAAAATCTTCTAAACATGCATGATAGCGTTTGATGAGAATTCTATTTTGATTTCAGCTACCAGCATTAATTTACAGGAATTTATAACAAATCAAGCTTGTGTTATTTGTTATGCTGAGACATTTCTGCATTTTTTTGATTGCTGTTTTAGCACGAAGGAATACGAAGAGGCGGAACAGGATTCAGATACTGATAAAAAAGAGTTAAAGAACTTGATTAAATCTGAGTTCAAAAAGCGAAGGGTGGGTTTTGTTACACTATTAATACGTTATATATTATTATATATACATAATTATCAGTATACATCATCATCATCAGCTATTATTACTTACTTACTTATGCCCTTCGCTGCCATGGGAGCATAGGCCATCGACAGTGTTTCTCGACCGAACTCGATTCTGGGCGGGCTGTCCTTTCAATCTCAGTCCAACTTGTCCTTAGAGCCTCGGTTTCCCGCCTCCAGCTGTTTCCTTGCCTTCCCATCTTCCTTTTACCTTATCAGTTATTTGAGTTATACATATAATATATATATACATTAATGATAATTATACACTATTTATACATTTTAAAACTTACGTTATGGAATGTTATCAAGATAATTTCCGCGTGTTTGTTTCTAAAATCTGAATTGATACCAGGTGGCCAAATTGGCTTCATGCATTTTAATGGATCGTGGGGAAGGTTGATCCACTTTGAGTGGATTTTTATTTTTAGATATAAAGTAAAACTAGTGGCACACGTGAAAATCTAAAATAAACAGACAGATATGGACAAAGTGTAAATGACTCTTGGGAACCAGACTGCTTTAATTTCAGCAGGCTTCTTTCGCGTAGAGTGGGTTTACAGTGATTGATGTAATTGTATATCTTTCTTTGAAGGCTGGAGGAGGAGGAGGATTCAAAAATCTTTCTGAGTCGAGAGATGAATTGCTAAAGGCTGAACGTCAAGGTAGGATTTCAATACGTATTGGAACTAAGATAAATGCAGACTGAAATAATGTTTTGGTTTCATAATATGAATGCTGCACTGTGGAACATGGATATATTACAATTTTAAAGTGAATATGACATGAAAATTTTTATTTGCTAAATTAATAAAATCAAGCTTGCTTGTAACAATGACAAGGTTTTTTTTTAATCTGAAGTCACTTTTCGCCTTTAAAATTAGTTTTCCGAGCGGCACTCCAAATCAAAAAGTGCAACATTTCGAGCGCGGTCAAACCAGATCTGTGACGTAAAGAGTTGGACACCGATCGGAATGCCCGTACGAAGCCTTGTTAAATTGGCTAAGTTTGGGCTAAAATTTTACGTATTAAGCCGACTGTTATTCTGAAAAATATGGTATAGTTTGGTTTAATGATGCAAGACTAATGATGTCAAAAATGCCTTAGTATGATTCTTGTAGAGTCTACTTCATTTATAAAACTTGCGTTATGAAGGAGTGGTGTAACAAATTTCCAATGACGTTCTTTGTAAACAAAGAACACGGAAACCTCGCCAGCGATTCCTCATGATGCGATGCTATCAAAATGATTTCCAAATACACACAAAATTATTTGAGATCTTGTATTGGCAATATTTTGATCATTCTTTCCTTTAAAATCCCAATACATTGTGGATGAAATGGGTTACTTATAGTTGGCAACATAGTGAGCTGCCTGCAAGGAAGAGCAATTACTCACACAGGAAAAAGCTTGCAGAAAGCCTGAATCTAAATCTGTAAATGGTTTTACTGCACCAGGAAAATATATAGTTTAGTCTCCTGGTCTTCAAAATTTGAAATAAACTTCTTACTAAGGAAGGAAGGAAGATAGAAAGCAGTAACGTGGGGGCAAATTATATTGTGCTGGACTAGGCTCGCTAGGGGAAAATACGGCATTTGAAATACCGTGCTTTTTTGCCTGCTATAAACGCTGCATCGACTGTCAAAACATCGTGGATTAGATTTTTTACCAAGACATCATGCACACATTGATCAATCTTCATATCTAGAACAGGCCCATCCATTTGTTCTGGGCACTTCGAGATAGTCTACATGATTTTACTCGGTCACTCCTCGACATGACCTTCCTATAAACCACCAAGCTTTCCTGTTTACTCCTCTATGATACAAGTTTTACAAGCGTTATAGAGTAAAAATAAATCATACTAAGGCATTTTTCATATAGTCTTGCATCATTAAACCAAACTATACCTTTTTTATAAGAATATCGGTAGGGTTAGTATGTAAAATTTGAGCCCAAACTTAGCCAACTTAACAAGGCTTAGTACGTGCATTCCGATCTGCGTCCAACTCTTTACGTCACTCGTGCCCAGATCTTTGTTGCACTTTTTGGATTGAAGTGGGGCTCAGAAAACCCCATTTATCAACAAAAACAGGCTTTATATAAAAAAATAACTACATCACCGTAACAAGCAAGGTTGATTTGATTAATCTAAAAAATAAAAATTTTCATGTCATATTCACTTTGAATGCGTCAAATTGAACACAAAAAGCGTTATATACTGTATCTCTTGATTTCTGTTGCCTTTCTTTCTTTCTTACCTCCCTCTCCCATCTGGTGTATGTAACTGTAGAAAGTTCTTGTATTTTGAGATTTTTTGTATCATGACATACCGGGTGTCCCAAAAAAAATGGGTACACGTTTGATTAAGGCTAGTGCTTAGAATATTGCTCATATCCGTCAAACGTTATTGTTTATGTATTCCTCTAAAGTTTTTTGATACTGGTCGTCTGAGAATTGAGATAGTAACATTTAAAGTTCAAATTTACCTCTCACTCAGAGGTTTTGATTTGGGCCTCCGCTCTTAAAGGTCCTTGTTGTAGGGTTTTCTGAATCACGGCATTGTTCTAGACAAAATACCATGTTTTTGAAAAGACTTGTGAACAATGACTCCAAAAAGAATCTTTAAAATCAGTTGTCCATGATTAAATGTTTTAAAAACTAAAATTGCTGTTTCGTTTTTGTAGATTTTTGCTAAAAATGCTAAGAAAAGAGAGCACTTGATAGTTGTTGCATCCATAAATCATCATTATTTTTCAGTTTTTGTATTTTTTTCCTACTGTTTTTGAAAGCACGATTAAATTCATTTCGTAAAGATCAAATTAGGAGATTTAAGAGATCAACAGCGCAGTTTAGACCAAAATCTAGACTTCTGGTTTGGGGTTTGTTGGAGGAAGATTGGAACTTTCAGAATTAATCTGTCTATTCTCGATGCAAAAATATTAACAAACTAGGTATCAATTTTTAAGTTGACTACAAAGAATTATTTTAAAAATTATTTCGAATAAAGGTGAATGAACCATTTTTTGGGACACCTTGTATAATCTAAATACGTTCATATAATACTTCTTTAGGTTTGACGTTGTTTGTCCATATGTGCCATTACTGTGCCATATGGTCTTTCCGCGATAGTACTTTCACTCTGATATACGTCTCTTATTTAAAAATTCATTCACGGTCGTTGGCAAGCACATTTTTGAATCGAAAATACAGTGAAGTAAGGTTTTTGCAAGACTGAACTTTTTGACTTTTTTTTGCTTGTTATCCAAAGGTACATGTGGCTTTGCTTCTATCCTCTTCGTTCATGTTGAGCAACGTATATCCAATATCTTGATTTATTTTAAAAACATTGGCACGTTTCATATTGAAAATCTTGGGGCATACCCAATATTTAATCATAAAAATTGGGACAGAATGCATAGTGTATTTTTTAAACCGTAAGTGATTTTGAAATAAATTACATTGTAGTGTCAAATTGAATGGTTTCATTATGGCTGTGTTGATCTTACCGAAGCACCAGAAGGGAAATGGTACTGTCCAACTTGTACGTCAAGAATGAAGAAAAGAAGAGCAAGGTAGCAATTCTAAGTTGGATTCAGTTATTTAACGAAAAAGGTCTGGTTTTGCGTCATTTCTCGAGTTCTTGAGTTTCGCATTGCGACAGTAACAGACTTAGAGTAAGATTCGAAGCATCCAATTGCTCATTTGATTGTGGTGATATTTCATTGTGAGGTGCATGTTTTGCAATAGGTTATGTTACTATGACTATTACCATCACTACTAGAGTGATCACATACTTTGCAGTCCATTACCATCACTAGCACAGTGACCACATAATTTGGTGTAAGGTCATAAACAAGGCGAATAAGCTCTGTTACTATCACTATTGCTATCACTGGTACAGTGACCAAATAATTTGGTGTATGTTCATAAACAAGGCGAATAAGCTCTGTTACTATCACTATTACTAGTACAGTGACCACATACTCTGCTGTCTATTATTATCACTAGTACAGTGACCACACACTTTGCAGTCCATTACTATCACTAGTACGATGACCACATAATTTGGTGTAAGGTCATAAACAAGGCGAATAAGCTCTTTTACGATCATTATTACTATCACTACTACAGTGACCACATAGTTGTAAAGGTCATAAACAAGGCGAATTGATCTAAATATTTTCTAGAGATTACAACCTAATACAATTTGCGAATATTCACCACAACCTGAGTTCCAAAATTCAAGCAACTTGACTTCCAAAGTGCAAGCAACTTGAGTTACAAAATTCAAGCAACTTGAATTCCAAAATTCAAGCGACTTGAGTTCCAAAATTCAAAATCAAAAGTTGCTTTATAAAAAATTATATATTCCTATGCAAATAGACTCTAGTCTAAAATCCATTTTTGAGGCGATTAGCAGAATGAAAAGAATTTTATATCCTTGAACGCCATTTCTACGGATCAGGCGATTTTTGGTAGTCGGAGTTCTTTTTCAGTTTGCGTTATTTGCAAATGTGAGAAAAGTATTTTTTAGTTTATTAAATGCAATTTGCGAATTTGCAATTTGTCTATATTGCACCATCACAACAAAATAAAACATCACATAAAAAGTAGACATTTAATTCATGAGTATTTAATGTTTGAGCCACCAGCTTGCTGCAGTATCCGTAAATTCTAACATGAATGTGATTGAAATTATCAAGCTTATTTTGCATTAATGAAATTACAACTTTTAACAATTATTAATATGTTTTTGTAAATTTAAAAATGATGTTGAGAAGTAACAGGTTTTTTCATGACCTTCCGTCTTCGTTTTTTTGCTTTTTTGTCTTTTTCGTTTTTCAAATTTTCTTCACGGTATATTTTCGTGGCATCAATTATGTCATCGCTTTTTCCCGCATCCATTTTTCTTCTTCTTTTCTTTCTTTTTTCTTTCCTTGGGTTTTCTTTATCAGTTTCATTGCACACTTCTGTAATATTAATGCCTTCGTTCGAATTACATTTTCGTTTTCTTGGCCTAACTGATGTTTGGGTTTCTCTATCTTCCTCGTCATTTTCAACTTCATTTTTCTTCCTGTTATTTTCAGTGTGTTTCTCCTTTTTTCGTCGTTTAAATATAGCAACAAAGAAACCGTTTGTTTTATCTTCTTCAGGACTGGCTCTCAAACAATGAGATCCTAAAACCAATAAGAAACAATCTTTACTACTAGGCTGGGGAAGGAAGTGTATCTCATGTCTTATTTGGTCTAATCTTGACTCCAGTCACCTGAATTTATTAATGATGAATTTTAAAACAATTGATATTTGAAACTGTACTTCGAAGTAACGATAATATTTTGGTACTGGCGGCAAAAAACTGCAAGTATGGAATAATCCCTAATGAAACTAATCCCCGGAGCGCCTCCCTGGAACAAATTATGAAATCTTTGTTAGGAAATTAGATTTAATAAAGACAATAAGTAAAGCTGTTACTTGCGTTTCATGCTTTCGCAATCGTCGGACATCTTACTATATCGCTCTACCATAACGGTAACGAGAACTTTAATTGCAGAGAAGACAATTGATAACTCGTTTACTTAAATATATAAATATAAATATGGCGTCATTCATTAAAATACGTTAACGTATAAGCATGGCATTATTTTAATTCAGAATTGTGGGTGATTTCTGACATAAATTAGCAAATTTAATAAAAAACAGTGACCTGATAAATGGACAAATAAATATTAGATAAATGTTTCCCTTGGCGGATATCAATCAACGCAGTTTTTGCATCAAAACCAACATTAATATAAGAATGAGAAGTTCTGAAAGAATCAAATACCTTCTTCGAATGAATTTAAACCACGATGTTTCCAAGATGGAAGTAACTTGACAAGGGAAAATCGATCAACGAAACGATTCAGTGCTCTTTCTACAACATTTTCATTTTCCTGAAACAATAATCAACCATCGTTGAAGTTACGAGGAGGAGGAACTACTTCATGAAAAGTGCATCTCACAAAATCGTGTTCTGATACCTAATATATATATATATATGCTCAATCTGCAGACACAGTGTTTCGACCTTTGAGGTCTCGTCAGTGCAGCTCAGAGGCGTCTGGAGATTCATGTGGG
>JAYJMH010033166.1:0-16603 GCA_036873815.1 Phacellophora camtschatica
ACGGCCCCCTGAAAATCAATCATACTGACTGACGGGGCTACCGTGGATAAATAATTTTAAAATGAAAAATGAAATGAGCTATGAAAAGGTATGCGGCAGATTTTTAATTGAAGCGCCAATTTATCGGCAAGGTGCAAACATAGATGAGTAAAGTTTTTACAGGAAACCTTTTTTGATTCACCCGCTGCATGTCAAACACTAAATTATGTATCATCACAACGTCAGCATTTGACGTTTCAACTATGATTGTCATTCCATTTTGCTGTCGTAGAGGATTTCTTTTATAGGCCATAAGTTCAGATGGATCATTCCTTATCATTGTGCAATATCCGAGAATATTACCACTTTTCTCGTTCTTTTCTCAGGTGACAATCCGCAATACAAGCTGACGGTTCACTGTGGTGACGAGGAAGGAATTGTCTGGATTCTTTTGACGAGACACATCACTGAAATTGTAAGAACAACTTTTCAGACAGAGAATTACAAGTTTCTCCTGTCAATTTTAAATTCATTAATATTGTCCAGGTGGCCAAAACCGCGTTTTCAAATGGCAAGCCACTGCATGAGGACGTTTAGAATATCGTTTAATTGCGGAAAAATTTATCATACTACCATTTCACGTGTTGAATAAGCCCTCTTTACACGACACTTTTTAACCCAGGTTTTATTTTTGTAGTGTATATCGGCTCGATCTGGGTTCACCTCTGGTTACGAAAATCCTACTCGGGAGGTGGGTTTAACCTGGGTTCAAGTTTAACCTTGGTTCAACCCAGGTTGAGTACCGTGTAAATCGAACCTGGGGCGAACCTATGTTGAGGGAAGTTAGAGTGCATGCGCTTTAATTCGCCATGTTGTCTGTCTCCTGTCACTTAATCAAACACACGTACGCATGCGCTAGTTGATATTAACCGACACCACAAAAATATTTTTAACTGTAAATCAAACTGAGCTCAACTCGGGTTGGGGTCAACCTGGGTTGAACTGAATTAAAAAGCGTCGTGTAAAGAGGGCTATATATAGCGTTCAAATATTTGAATGGCTGATATTATTGTTTTCTCCAAACCAAATTGAATAGCATTCACACCTCGCAGCATTGTTCGAGCGGAATTTCAACAGTTTTAGGTTTCTGAAATAAAATGAATTGCAGTATTTATTTTTGTAAACAGTTTTTGTAAAGATATTTTTTTTGTTGCTATTAATTTAAATGTCATGGTTCTCATATCTTTTAATGGAGATTCTTTCATCTCGCAAAAAACATGGAATTTGAAGAAACTAACTTTTTTTTGTGATGATCTGAAAGAGATCTCCATAAACAATGTTTGCAAAAATATGAAAAACGAAGCGAAGATTTTTTTTATTTCAGCAACCTAAAACTGTCTAGATCCCGTTCGAACAATGCTGCGAGGTGTTAATGTTATTCAGTTTAGTTTGGAGAAAACATGTTGATATTTGTAAGTCTTGCACGGACTTCGTGCACATCTATAATTTAATGTTCAAAACTTTCGCTTGACCTAATTCTCTTATGGAAGTTCCAAGTTCCAAAATTTAGTTTAAAAATTATCATATTTACTTTATAGTTCAGTTGAAACATGTACAATATTTTATTTGATATATTTTTTGCACCCACTATCCTCTTCATGGATTCCATATTCAGTAGAAATATTTCTGAAATTTCATCATTTTAAGTTATAATTTAAGACTTTCATGTAACATAATTTTATTTTGGAAATGCCATTCGTTGATGAACCCAACCGTTATAACCATATAATCGAAATAATAAATTTCACTTTGTCACTGTTGTCACGGAAAATGTTGGAAATATTTCTACTGGATATAGTCTATAAAGAAATAAGCTGGTGCAAAAGTTGTATCAATTTACACATTCTAGAGGTTTGAATCGAAATTTGAAATAAATATAAGAATTTGTTAACTTAATTTTTCTTACGCCGCCAGTGGCTATTGAAAATCGAGATTTTTCACAATAGAAACGAAAATTAATCCTTTTAACATTGATAATATCTTTCTTATCAACTATTTTAGAATAACAAACCAACTTTGTTTTTTTTTGTTTATTTACTACACTACTCATATCGCAGTTATTTGCTATTCATATCGAAATGGTTTTGAAAATTTAAGAAAAATTAATGAAGTTATTAAAGATTAGTATTTCACAAACCAACCACCCAGAAAGAAATTTTATTCTTCAATGAACATTGAACTGATGAACATGTGTAAATATTCTTCACAATAATTCATTATGTTTTCCCCAGCAAGAAGCTAGATTTAACACTTCCAAAGTTATTTCACAAGAAATTTCATTCTTTTTCCCCACTGGAATATTGCAGAAATATTTTATTTAAAAACGTAAAAACCGTAATGGCCTTGAATACAAATTGACTAGGAATTGCAGTACTGTGAAAAGTATTTACCCCTGTTGATGCATGTTGCATAAATCATACCGTTTTAAACTAGGAATTTTAGAATGCTTGTTTTATATCTAAAAACTAAGAATTTTAAATTAAAATATTTGCAGTCAAAAAGGCAGTTTAAGTTAAGCTGGCAATAATTTGATAACAAGTTTAAAAATTTGATCCATAAAATTTTCGAATCTTAAGTTTTTGATAAAATCCCTCTGATAGATAGATTACAATTGAAGTAATGATGTCCGCCTTGACACGGTGTCTGCCATCGAGACGAAAGCAAAGGCAGTGTCCGTCTTTAATGAGATGTCCGCTTTATGGTGGTTTCCTCTTTATGGTGGTGCCCGCTTACAGTAAGTTCACTGTATCTACTTCTTACTTGACTCTAACTACTGTGATGACTGTACCTGCTGTACTATAACTACTGCATTTTTCTATTTTCTAGGATGACTTTGCAGATAACAAAGAATTCATTACTGTTCATGTTTACAAAAGTTCTGGAAATTCACGCATTTACTACCCTGGTACGTACTTATTTTATTCGTTTGTAACAAATACATTTGGCTATTTAAATAGATAACGAATATTAATAATAATAATGCAGCTTGTTTATAAGTGAACTCCAGCAATTTGACGATACATAGAAAAATCTTCTGATCTGTTTGATGCATACGTTTGCAAAGTTACCCTCTTGTTCTCTCTACAACTTGTTGCAATTTCCATTGTTTTACTTCATGTCTTTAAGTTAACCATGTCCTGCATATCGGAAAAATTCTAAAGGATTTATTTATTTAGACATGGTAGTTACGTTTCTGCACCTATCACGTAACTACTTAGACTTTTTTAGTTTGATAATTAATTTACGCATTTTCTGGGCCAGGAGAGGAAGTTTTCGGTATTTCTTTCAGCAGCATATGGAAGAGCCATTGTGATTTTTTTTATACTTATCTACTAAGAACCGAAATGTAAAATTAAAATTTAAAATTGGATATTATGTTGTCAGCTAAAAGTTTTCAAATGATGGCCTAATCGATTCCAGATTATTCTCGTTTATCATTTTCTTTCTTTTTTTGACGTGAAAGAAGGTCATTGAATCTTTTTGTAAAAACCTGTTCCAGGTCCTCTTTAAATGTACTCTTATGAATGAAGGACATTAATCAATATTGACATTTGGTATTGACATTTGGTCTGCATTTGGTCATATAGAACTCAAATTCATCCATTCATTCATTCATTCATTCATTCATTCATTCATTCATTCATTCATTCATTCATTCATTTATTCATTTATTCATTTATTCATTTATTCATTTATTCATTTATTCATTTGTTCATTTGTTCATTTGTTCATTTATTCATTTATTCATTTATTCATTAAAGTTTTCATTTATTTATTCAAGTTGAGTTCAGGTGCGAAAAAAGTTTGACAAGTGCACTCTAAAAAACGATTTTGCAAATGAAATAAATTTCTTTGTGAACCTCATATTTCATTTTCACCTTATCAAATGCTCTTCCTGGATTTGGGTTGTTCCTTGTCGCTATAACTACTCAAATTTCCTCTGCTTTTCGTTACAATAACTACTCAAATTTCATTACAGCAATACAATGCCTGCAACACTCAGCGCCTGAGTGTTGTTTTTATCCAGTTAATGGATGTCATTCTGCCCATCATGAAGCAGTTGTTTAATAACTTCGTGCTATCTTATCTTGCAATCTCAAATTGCATACTTTATAAAGCAATCCATTAACATCAGTTTTTTATTACAGTACACGCTATTTTATTAACGTATTAACACAACTAAAGTATGTACATTAATCAATCTTTTTTTGTAGACGGACGTAAGAATTTTCCAATCAATCATGGGAAATCATCAGAATCTACATTTATCCAGGTAAAGAATAGACTTGCTCCAAGTCTATTTTGTTAAATCGGTAAAAAAAATTAAAGTAACATAAAAAGATATGTTCATGCGGAGGAAAAAACTTCTGCGGCAGAACATCTTAACATATATTGAATTTTAAGCTTTAAATTTTTTTTTACGATATTTAAAAGAAATATATTTGCTTACTTTGATAATCGGTGACATTTTACAAAAATTATATATGTTTTGCCAGACTTCTTGAAAGGAAAGGAAGTTGCTTAAAATTTTCAATATTGTTTCGTTACTTTCAAGATTCATCATTCACCGTAAAATAACGTCCGCAGGAACATCCTTTTTATTTTCACGATCTTTAAAAGAGACTTACCGCTTTTTATGAAATTTTTATTACAGTTTAGGTCAAGTCATTTTATTTAATGAGATTTTTAATGGCCAGCGTTTTTTTTGGCTCTGCGTACATTTGTAAGAAAATTCCTTAGCCCTACATCATCAAAGATAAGAGTATGTGAATATTTCAAACAACCTCATAGTACAACTGACGGAATGGGTTTTTAAGACGGCATTCAAAATTATTTGACGCTAATTGCAAATGTTTAAAGAAACTTTGTTTAAAAATGCACCAAAATTTGAGAAATTATTTTTTTGTTTTATTAGAGCTGCAAAACCAGCGTTGGTAAAATTACATCAACCATCTTCTCCTTCACTCCAGGATGAAAGGGTCATATGACCTACTGATAAACAATTAAAAATGTCATATTTCTCGGGGACAAACCTTGACATAATTTTTTTAAATTGAGTTCGTTTGTGCTACCCCCTGAAAAATTAATATCACACCGGATTCGTCTGTTTATTAGAGATAAATTGGGGGGGGGTGAAAGTTTTAAATGATAGGCTTCAATATGAGACTCATGACGAAATTTTTTCATCAATGACTTGATTTTCTTTTGTAGGATGCTGCGGTAGCTTGTCGAAAATTTATGGACAGAGACGCATCTCAATTGCAGTTCAACATAGTTGCATTATCTTCATCAGAGGGACTATAAATGAGTGATGCTTAAAAAACTTTGAGTTAATTTTTCATCTAGTTATGCATTTTTCACTTCACTGTTTTTGAACGGAAATGATTGCCACAGGATATTTAGAATTGTCGTTGTCACGAACAGAAGTTATTATCACATGATGTCACAGTTGTCGTATTTTATTCGTGAGCGAATTAGCAAAGGAGCATATGTTCTTGAGATCTGAGATTGCGAACGCCGTTTGGGAAATGAATTTTCTTAATAAATTGGAGGTCATGGTTGCAGAAACGTGGCTAAAACGTGTGCTTTTTTCTCATATATTATTTATGATGCTTTAAAGATTTCATGAGAATAAAGCTGAACTCGCTTTCGATAATCAATTTTTAATCAGATTACAATATTATTATTTTGAAGTGAGCAGCAGGGTAAAATATTGCTTAGCTTTTGCGATTGTTTCATCTAGAATTAGTCAAATTACTATCCAAAAATTTAGTTCCCTGTTTTCTAATTTGTTTATTTCAGGCTTTAGGCAGTTATTTTAGTGAATGAAAACGAATTGTAATATTTACCCAAAACTCTTCGGCAAACTAATTATGATGAATTTTCCGGAATTTGAAATAGCTTTGTGCGCTATTATTTCCTTAAAACATGTAAAATTA
Organism: Phacellophora camtschatica; assembly: GCA_036873815.1. Taxonomy (NCBI): domain Eukaryota; kingdom Metazoa; phylum Cnidaria; class Scyphozoa; order Semaeostomeae; family Ulmaridae; genus Phacellophora; species Phacellophora camtschatica. Next base: position 5,979 of record JAYJMH010033166.1, read on the forward strand.
TACAAAAAATAGAGACACGGGCCATCTCCAGATATATGAGAAATGATATTTGTGGATTTCGCTCTCAGAAAGTTGTTTTGAAATGCGCGTTTAAAAACGAATAATGGTTGTCATTCATATGGAGATGACCCTGGTTCTGCCATGATATGACGCAAGAACAATCTCATGGTACGGCGGTTACGTCAGATTAATAAGGCGCCGCATTGAGGATCTTACTTTCAGATTGAGAGGTCTATGTTACATGCAAGTCATACATCCCTTGTAAGAAATATGTTTGTTGGAAATTGACGGAGTTGTTCAAGGTAAGGTTAAATCTGTATTAAAATAGCATTAAATGTATTCTGACATTGCTAAGTCACTTTAGTTATAGTCGAGGGTTATCTTAAACGTTTCTACTTTAAATCGATATGATCTCGATGTCTTACGTTTCACATTTTTTATCGACTAAAACCTCTTGAAAAGAAGTAATCAATTATCAATATCGTTGTATTCAAGAACCTTCTTGACGAACATTGGGCGAATCCAGTGGATAGAAATGAATCAATAGCTAGGGGGCTCAGCGTTGTTGAAGAGATAAGGGCTAAGCCCCCCTGTTGACGAGATAAGGGGCTCAGCCCCTCTTCTACACTACTGGGCGAATCAACCCATGAAATTTGACTACAAGCAGAAATTTATTCATTGATAGTAGGGGTACGCGATAGAGTACCTTTGTGTTTATTTTATCCTATTTTACCGCCATATTCTTTTATCTTAACTCTTATAGGCACCTTTAATTTTGTTACACGTTACAAGTTTTGTTACACGTTGTGTTACACGTTATGTTTACATGTTATGTTACACGTTATGTTACACGTTAGTTATGTTATTGACAAAAGAGAAATAGAAAATTAACAGAAAAGTCGAAGTAAAACCAGAGAAAATAGAAAATGATGAATATTTTCATTGAGGTGCTAATATTGAAATCAATAAGTTTAAAATCATATAAAGTTAATTTGAAGGCGTTTTTCATGATTTCCCAAACTTCGAAAATGGAGTATTCGTACCTTGAGCCCAGTCAGTGGAGCCTTCGAGCCCTGGAGCTCTCCTGGAGCCTTTTGAGCCCCGGAGCCTTGAGCCCTGGACCCCTCGAACCAAGAAAATGTCAAAAAGAAATTGCTGATTATTATTATTCATAATTATGATTCTAACAATGTGTTATGAAATCGTAAAAACAAAACCATACAACAAAACAGAGAGTATATTATACAATGTATATTATTACCGTCCAACAAAACAAATATGCTCAGCATTTTGCGGGACAATTTTTAACTTATATATGAAAGGCTTTACTTGTTTCGAATCAGTCGTCTTCAGAAAGATGGTGGCTGATTGGGCAGAATTCTGCTTTGGTACATTGCTCCATTATTCTACTTTTCTTTGAATTTCGTTTTTAGACCTCTGCTGATGTCTTGAATGTATTAATGTTTTTTTTGTTTCCTTTAAATGGACATAACTTTCTTTTAGAAGTGTAGTCAATATTTTTAACGCAGAAATAGAAGTTTATTTATTTACAAATAAAGATGAAAGGTATCTTTCATTACTTTCCAAATTTATAAAAAGGATTTACAAAAGACCTTTTCGTTGATTCTACTATCTACTTTATAAGATTCTTTCTTCTTTCAAGATTTTTTTCTTCTCAGCCTTTCTTCTTCCAGATTCTTTCTTATTCCAAGATTCTTTCTTCTTTAGTTGGCACTTTAGTGTGGCTTCTCGGATTTGAATTTACTTTTGAAGATAATTTTGATTTACTTTATAAGGTTACGTGTAATAATTACATTTTTCTAGATTTTATGAACAGTAGTTCTGCTGATTATCGATTTAATGTTTCTTTGAAAAATTAGTATTGATGTGAAGGTTTTTTATTTCTTTTGTAAGCTTCTAAAATCATATTAGTTTAGTTCGTACACGTATTTTTTTTTATAAAAATCCAAGCAAGGGCCTAACTAGAGAAAGTTTCTTAATTTTTTGGGGGTTTTGCTGGTAAAAGTTTCTTAATGGTTTCCTTGTTTAAGAAAGAGAAAATAAATTTCGGGGTGGTGTATGACTGCATGTAGACTTGCTACGAGGAAAGAACAGAGTGGATGGCTTTGTCTATTGCCATATTTGTCTATTCTATTATCTTTGGTCTATTGCATAATCTTATAAAATAACTCAAGTAAACTAACTTATAATAATAATGTAATAATATTTGTTTAATGTTGGCAAAAAGGTCTAGCTAACTCAGCTAGTTAAGGCCAATTATTTACAACATATGTATGTAAGTAATTTTATAAAAAACTTAATTTTTAAATTTCCATAGGAACAAGTATTTTTGATTCAATAGAATCGTTTCTTTTGGACACAAAATCTGTTTTACTACGTAAATATGGTGGTAAGCTATAAAACTGGTGTGATAATACACGAAAGAAATAACTTTAAAAATGTGCAAAGTTTCTTAGAGTTGTAACACTGCACTAGTAAAGTTTCTTATTCGTGCAGAGCCTTTACTAGTAAGTTTCCTATAAACGGGTTTCTTACAAAAAAAATATGTGTATTAAAAGATGTTGTTTTAATTATTAAAAAAGATTACTGAATGACCCAAAAAAAGTTTAGAAATCACCAAAATTTGAGTGTATTGCCAATCAAGCTCAATTTTGCGTTGCCAAGTATTGGAAGGACTAATTTGATTATAGCAATGTCAAATATTTACCACCACAATAAAAACAATAATTTTGCCGGTTTAAAAGCGATCTGGTTTTGATGCATTGCATAAGCTGTCATGAGAAATCAATAGATAACGTTATTGTTAAAGTTACAAATGTTTTAAATATGATGACAAAATATTTTTTGCTGTATTAAACTCTTAAGAATAATATTACCAAATTTATGTCATCATTTGCCAACTTTACCAAAATAATGAAAGTTTCTAAAATCAACTCGGTCCTTCTAACTTCCAGCAGAAAAACAATTTTTGAAATTCGTAACAAAATCAAATTTTGGGGATTTTTCAAACGTATAAACGATTTGTGTCGCCCAGTATTTCAACTAGATTTTATTTAATCATTGCTTGCCATTAATTTACTAAAGATTGACTTTTAATTAACCTTTAATTGATCGAAGATTTATAGATATATCAATATAAATCTTATTTGCTAAGGAGTGAATGATGGACATGGGCGATAAGAATTAAATGCCCGAGGAGCAAATCAAACGCAAACGATGAAGAAGCAATTGGTCAAAGAGAAAACATTAAACATCAGTTTTAGCACAGATTTTAAAGAAAGCAAATGTAGGAGAGATGAAGTTCAGAAGGAAGACGGGTCACTTCAAGGTATTTATCTCTGAAAACTGGGCACGTTTGAAAATTCAGAAGTGCCGGCAAGGGGTAATTGCCCCCAATACTCTCCAGGATCGATTCTTAATGGGGGTAAGGGGGTAAGGTTTATTGTCTTTTACGACGTTTTTCCTTGGTCCACGTTTTATTACAGTATGCATGAAACAATGAAATTGACCTATAATTGCGTCTTTCAATAATAAATTTCGATTCCGAGGCAAACATTGTGTTTGAGCCTACCTTCCTAAATCTGCCTCTCGAAAGTGAATTGGGGCGTGGCAAGAATTTATAGCTAAAGTTTTTCAGACCCAAAAGTACATCAGATCAAAATCCCAGACCCAAATGTATAGAACACGCCGCCCTATCCAGTTAGGTGGTACTGCCACTCCTTGGGACGAAAACAATATCTCTAAATCGCTGCAAGCCACAATTTAATGAATTAACTTAGTTTTATAAAAAGTTTTATTTAATATTGAAAATCAATAATCTCATAAACGTTCATTATTAGGTTTTTGAGAAACATTTTTGTTTTTAACAGGAAAAAAGGTTGTTAAATCTTCGAAAGATAACAAATTTCAATTTTATGATGGTAATGTTAATCAAGGTTTGTTGCGATTTAATATTTTTTTCTTCAGTTTTTGATAACCCAACAAGGATTTTCAAACTAATTTTAGATAAATATTAACTCTGTTCTTTAATAACAACATGATATCAGTGAAATAATATGAAAGCATTTCATAAAAGTATAAATAAAAAATAAAAGCATAAATAATAAGTATAAATAAAAAATAAAAGCATTTCATATAAAAACAAAGAATTTATTTTACAATTAATTAACATAGTTTATTTATATTCTGCAGCAATGCCGGAATTATATTGAGAACGGGACGAAAGGAACAGATTATAGTCTGTACGCACAACATTAACAATCATATTATTACAAGAAACCAGGGTGGAGTTGGTGGGGTGGCAGGGATGGACACCATGTCCCCTAAACACTTTCCAGTCGGCCTTTACACTTTGTTTTCAATTTTACAAACACTTTCAATTTTACATTTTGTCTTAAAATATGTCAGCCAAATTTCCGTTTGGGAAGCTTTTGCCTTTCCCCATTCTACCAATCCCCAAACTCTGCCCCTGCAAGAAACCTCTCTTTTTGTCACTTAACCTTCGCGAAACATATCACTCTTGTGTTTTAAAGTGCTAAATATTTTTTATGCGAAAATTATCATATGTTTTTTTCTAAAAAGGCACTTTACCCTCCCCCACTAGCGCTGCCCCTGCCCCCCTCTTCCGGCATCGCTGATTTTTTAACTTCCTTTTCCTGTGCACATAAGGATACAAATTGGTTAGATTTTCTTTATTTAACTTTACAGGCGAGAAAATGTTCCTTAATATACCTTCTGAAAAGGTTGTCAATCAACCCAAAAATGATGCATGTGAAGGCACAGGCGAAGAAAGTGAAATGCACGGATATTTGAAGAGTGGACGCAAAATGAGGAACTTCAATATGGTGAAATCATGGAGAAAAACAAGAAATGAAGAATGCATTGACTCAATGTTAATACCACGCCATTTTTCTAATGAAGAATCAAAACAGGAATCAAACAAAAAGCGTGAAGCAAACTTTTATTTTCCAGGACAAAAATCTCTTCTTCCAGCTCGATACAGGATGGGGTGGAGAGATGAAGGAAATGAAATACAAACAGACATTTTGATGATAAAAAGCAATAGAAATATTGATGATGAGAGTGAAATGTATGGAAATATAATCTGTAACGAATGGGGAAAGAATGAAAACACAGTGCAAGGTAAAAAGACAGGTTTAAAGAAGAAACTGAAAGAAGAGAAGAAAATACGAAAGAAAATAGAAGCAGCTTCAAAAGCTGAGAAGAAGCGTTTGGGAAAGGAAGAAAAAGAAGAAAAGAAGATCAAAGAATGGTTGAAGAAAATGAACGAGAAAAGAGCAGCTGAAAGGAAAGGAGAAATTACACAAAATAAACGCAAGAGAAGCAAAAATGTAACAAATGTTTGCAATAACTGGAAAGGATGCTTTAAGGGGAATGAAGAGGACGAATTTGTTGAGCAGATAAATAATAATTATGTTCAGGGAAGCAAGAGCCCCTGTTCAAATTTAAACAAGGAGAAAGTCTTGGAAGCAGGTTATGAATATCATGAAATATTGTCTGATGACCGGGAAATGTTAGAGAAGAACCAGAAAGTGCACAAGAAAATGCAACAAAAAGCAGGTAAGAGAAGAAAAGAAGAATTAAAGCACGAGGAGAAGCGGTTGAAGAAAGAGGAAAAGGAAGAGAAAAAGATTAGGGAGTGGCTAGGTAAACTTTATGCAAAACGATTGGCAGACAAAGATGACAAAATTAGAAAGAAAGATGATGGTTTAACATGCATTATCAATGATTCTAAATTTCAAAATAAAAAGGAAAAGCATCCTAACAATACTAAGATGGTTGCTGGAAATAGACTAACTGTTGGGGATAGTCAAGGTTCGGATCAAGATTCATGTATGGCTGCAAATTCAAATAGTACATTGCTTTTCAAATCTTTTGGATATGATACTGTGGAAACATACTTCGGCCGTGATTATGATGATTGGCATGGAAATATAATACCTGGAAAAGCATCTAAAGAGAATTTAACAGCAAGAAATCAAGAGGAAGAGGTCTTAGCGATGGAGATTGAAACGGAAAGAAGCCAAAATAAGAGTGGAGATGCGTTTTTAGAACTAAAAGCAAACATATTAAGTCAAGAATTTAAGTTGAATGCCTGCAAAACAATTGATGATAAAATATCGTCATTGGAAAATTTGAATAAAGAAAAGGATGCGAAAGTTAAATTTTACAAGGACAGAATAAAGAACAAACTAGCAGAAACTCAAGATCAGCTCAAAGCATCTAACTGCAGAGTAAATTTGCATGAGAAAAAGTTGGAAAGAGACGAGTTTGAAGCAACGAATGACGAAGCAGAGATTCAGCAATTGGAAAGCTCAAGGAAGGATCGAAGGAAGGTTATGAATTTAGAAGACGTGGGAAGACTCCAGACTGAAAATGATGCAGAATTAGAATTAGGTGAAGAAATGCCTCACAAATCTACCCAAATTTCAGAAAACGAGAAAAGGATTGCTGCGAATCATCAGCAACTGGTGAACGAAATCAAATATCAGAGTGGAGGGTTTAAATTACGTGAGAATGCACTGCAAACACTGGTGAGTCGAGAACAGTATGAAACAATTATAAGATCACACGAAAAAGAAATACAATTATACAGAAGAGAAAACGATGAACTGAAACTGCTTGGTAGTTTTGGTGAATTAGATAAGCTAAAGGGTGAAAATTCTGAGCTGAAGGTCAGCGAAAAAGTCTTGGAGAAGAGGATAAAAGGATTGGGTGTGAATGGAAAGATTCAAGAAATGGATGACTTGAGAATTAAATTAGAGGACAGACATAATAGAATCAAATTGCTGGAGAATGAAAAAGGTAATGTTGAAATCCTGCTAAAGAATTCAGAATTAAAAAAGGAAAAATATATTGAGGAGAAAGAAAATTTAATGGAGACGAATTTGAAGCTGAAGAAAGAAAACAAAATTCTTCGCACGAAATTGAAATTAAAATATGGAAAAATTGAAAAGTGCAACCAATATTTAAAGATTGGAAATCATCAAGAAGTGGCTCTCTTTAACGAAAAAACTCCTAAAAGCGGGGCTTTCGTTAAATCTTTGAAAAATGAGAACAGAGAACTACTGATTTGTTTAAGAAATTCAGAGGAATGCTTGAAAAATGTTATGGCAAGGGATGGTGAAGACAGTATGAAACTGAGAAAAGCGAACAAACATTTGAAAGAGGAAAATCAAATCCTATCACGAGATAAGAGGATACTTCAGTCAGAACTATCTAGAGCAGAATCAAAACTGGTTTCGACGACAAAAACACTGGAATATCTACAAAATGACAGGGAAGAAAGGTAAGAAAAATATGTTTATGGTCTGAAAAAGAATTTCCGTTTTTTTTCTTATTTGTATCGTCGAACCAATTTTGGAAATTTTGAAATGACGGTCTCATATTTGTGGTTATGGAAGAAATTTTTCGGTTGCTTCTTGTTTTATAATCATTGCTGTGCTCGTGTATTTAATGTTTTTGCTAAAATATGCTAATTGATTGTCATAAAAATTCAAAACAATTTATTTTATTTAAGAAAGGCATACAGCTCCTTTTATTTTTACCTTTTAAGAGAAAGCATACATTCATATAATAGCATTTTAAACCGTTCTATTTTTTCATTAAACGTTTGAAAACATTTAAATCATCAGCAAATTTTATTTCCATTGGTAGATTTTGCCATATCTTTAGGTCTTATCAGAACCAAAAACAGCTTGGTTTGTGGTCTATGGTGAAGTATTTCTCATAAGGATTTCTCTAAGAACGATTTATGATATTCTTTTTCCGTTTTCATGGTTGGTTTGTATGAGTCACATATTTTAGATTAGATTCAATTTTTCCAGGGTTGAGCCGCCAGAAAAAAACGATGTTACAAATAAGTTGGATATTGATCACAACGCGCATGTTGAATACGAAGCGGAAACTTGGCTTGAAGTCATCCTACAACAGGCTGATAAACACGAGGAGCCGATACACCATCGAAGAAAGGAAGAAGATTTAGAGAAACCTGGTAAAAACAATCTTGTTTGTGAAAGAAGAGTTTTGCAAAGAAGATGAACAACATACAATATTAACATCGAAAGCAATTAGTGATGAAGATCCATTTTCTTTTAAACCTGTTATACGCAGCAATAGAAGGGGGATAGATAAGGTTTTTGAAATGGGTTTTGTTTGCGAAAACGAGCTTTGCAAACAAAAGGTGAAAAACATATAACATTAGCATTGAAAGCAATTAGTGATGAAGATCCATTTTCTTTCTCAGAAGCAGAGAAATCGACAGAACATATACCGGCGTTTGAATATTTAGCCTATTACCTTCAATTTCAAATAAAGCTTAAACACAGACAAATTCGAGGAAACAACCCAAATGAAAATCGAAAGAATTTATCAATGTTTTTATTCAATTGAGCGATATTTAATTTTTATTGCAAAAAAGTGTAAAGGGAAATGATATAAAAAAATAGAATGATTGTGATTAAAATTGTTTGTATTCTTTGTGAATTTGCTTCGAATTTTTGAATTTGAATTTGAAATATTTGAAACTAATATACTCAAAATGCAAAAAAAAACTTATATATATAAACAAACCGCACAATATCAGGCTCCTATTTTGTAGTATTTTCTAACATTTCCTGGAGAAATATTTTAACATTTTTACTCAGTTACGGGCACTGAAATTTAAAATTTGACTGAAAGCTGAAGCCAGTGCCCCTATAGTAAACTATGGTATCGAAAGGAAAGTGCACCAGTTTTCGTGTATCAAAATAAAGAAATCAATATCAAGAAAGCTTTGACAAATCTCAAAACAAACAATCCTGAATATGAAAATGCAGTGTGCATGTAACCATTTTCCACCATAGACGCCGCACATTTCAATATATATTTGAAGAATCTCTGGTTTTAGCTTTCACTCAAATGTTTACTCTTGAAGCTCGTAATTCCATTATTATAATAACATTATTGACTTTGGAGTCCCTGAAGCAAGAATATATCAAAATAAACTCAAATGTTTTATGTTTATTGTTCACATTCATACAAACGTGAAACGTGTAGTTTTGGGACACCCTGCAAATAATTGTAAAAAGTTTCAAAGGAAAGGGACAGAGACGTAGGAAGCAGTTGAGTAATGGGGGGGCACAAGATTTGAAGGGCACTTTGACCACACCTAATTCTTTTATGACCACGCCCTAAACACCGCTCCCTCATTTGTGCTTGTAGGGATGATCTTTACATCAGCATACGGTTAAATCAAGGTAATACTGTCTGATAGCTCCAATCAGCGGTGTCACCAGCCCTTAAACCTTGGGTGGAAAATTACTGACGGGGGTCTTCCCCAGGAAAATTTTGTCTAACCACGCCCTTAGATTCTCGGAAAAGGCTGGAAACGGCCTTTTTGGTATTTTAATATGTCATGAAGTTTTTGAAAATCAACGTCAGTCTGTGGTCTCAGCATTTAAAAATCGAATAAACAGAAAGTAAGTTTTATCATGTCGTACATCCAAGACGGATGGAAAAATAACGCGAAACTTGCTAAAAATTAATAAAGAAATTATTCCAAAAGAAATTATTCCAAAAGTTTTTCCTTCCCATACGTTTTTTTCGACAACCTATCTCGAGAAATTAGAAAATCGAAATTCTGAGCATTAACAAGCACTGCAGAAAATCGATCAAGCCTTCTCCGTGCTCCATCTAAAATAGACAAAGACTTTATCTACGCATTGACCAAAGACTCTATCTGCGCATTGACCACATACAACAGTTTTTTAACGGCATTTTTATTCTCTCTTCTTTTAACTTTTTGAGATAAAATATATTTTTCAATAACAACGGAAATTGATTTACAAAATACAACGAATTGGCTTTATTTACTTTGAGGGGAATCTCGCATTGGGTGAATTGTAGATTTGAAAAGGGAGCAAAACCTTATTGACTTGAAATCTTAACGCTTCAATGGTGATTCATGTTGCTTTCACTGCAAAGAAGTTTAAGATATTTATCCTGATATCAGGGGCGGATCCAGAAAAAGCGTGACTGCCGCTTGTGAAAAAAATGAGTGGGCAGGAATCTCAGCGGAGTTAAAAAGGGGGCGGGGTTCTCCCCGAAATATTTTTGAACAAACGTGACAGAGGATAAATAATTCGATGATAGGAACGTTGTGAAATGACGTAAAAATATCCATCAGAGCAATTCTAGCAAAACAATTTTTTTTTAAATTCATTACTTCGGTATGAGGGTGTCATTCACCCTCCCCTCCGCCCCCCACACACCTCCCCTGTCAGACCCTGAATATGGGAATTATTTTTGCAAGAATAAATTACAACAAACGTAAACATTTGTTGGAAAAAAGATCATTCACATATACCATGCTTATACTTGGAACTGTTACACGACAAGGATTTATAAGCAATTCAAATTTCAAACGGTGGCTTTCTTCTCCCTTTCTTTCTTCTTACTTTGTCACAGGGTTGACAATTTGATATTTCATTTGGTATCCCTGTATTTTTGCATCGACAAGACAATCTGCAGTATATCCTCGTAATTAAAACAGTCATATGGTCTATTTCAATATTAGATAAAACAGCCAGATCGCTTGTTTTTTA
>JAYJMH010033177.1:0-16602 GCA_036873815.1 Phacellophora camtschatica
TTCTAAAGTCCCGGATAAAAGTCTAAGGTTAAAAATTTCAAAATGAAGTCATGGTTCTTACACCCTCCCCCCCCCCCCCCGCCATTTTACTTCCGAAATGGCGTCAAATGTTCTATCATCAGTTCTCTCTCTTCCTCACGAAATGCCTCTTCAATTGTCTCTATTGCAATTGTAGCTGCTTTCCTCTTTGGTCTGAGCACCTTCAGTTCTGCATTAAGTTGTGGGTTGCCTTTCTCGTTTCCTACTTGCTCAGTCCTTGTGTGTTCCTCATTACATGCTAGCTTCAGAAGGTACAACATTTGCACTGCCCTCTCTATTCGTGATTTCTTTGATCTTAGCCTAGCTAACGTCGCCCTCTCCCCTTATTAGACTCTCAACTACTCTAATTGCCCATCTGCCTCTATTCTTTTCTTCACCCTTGACGAGAACGACACCTCCCACTGATACCTGATTTTCTTCCCATGATGCACTTGATAATGCTTCTCTCTGGTATTTGGATATCGTCCTCCACGTAGCAATACGGCCGATTGTTCAAGATTGTCTCCAGGTCGAGCATTACTTCTTTGAGCTCTGGAAGCTTCAGGTTTGCTGTTCAGGTTTGTCAAATGCTCTTGCATGAAATATCTTGCATCCTGCACACTTGAATCTCAATTTCTTTACAAGATTTCTCAACCTTGGTACCGAAAACCCCTCTCGTACGCTTGACATTGTCATGCTGACTCCCCCATGGTCTGTGCTTATGCGAGAGTCCAAGACAAGCTTTTCTGTGAACAGCACATCTGAAGGTAGGTAAATGGTGCACTGTCTCTGAATCCATCCTCTGCATTCTAATATCCCCTCATCATTCCTCTGGATTTTTAGCCTCTGTTCATTTGCTTTGAAACTGTCATTGCTCTTTGCTGTCATCCCACTGGGTAGCCTGTTCTTGAATTTCAGTGGTAGATAATGGGCATTTGATTCTCTTTGCCTTTTTTGCTTGTGAATTTCTGTTAAATCTGAAGATCCACGCTGTGGCTCTCATCGACTTCCAATACTCAAATCTCTCTGATACGTCATCTAGCTCACTTTTCACTGGATTTGCAACTCTCAGTATCTCCATGATTGGTTTTGACTTCCTCTCTGATTCTTCGTTTGGAGCTGTGACAATATCTGTTGGCCAATCTTGTTTGTTTGCAAACCACGATTGCCCTTGGAGCCACTTTGGATTAATGCCACTGGCAAGGCAACCTCTGCTCCCGATAGCAGCTGGATTTTCGTTAGTTGGAACGTGATCAGAATAAAAAAGGCACACAGGAGTGTATTGATAGCGAAATATTAGAAAAGGTTAAAAATCGTGACCAATCATTTAAAAGATTCAAAAAATCTAGACCAACAAATGATTTCAAAAGATATAAACGAACACGAAACGAGGTCCAATGTTTATTAAAAAAGAAAAAAAAGATTTTGTCATCGGAAAACTGAAAACATTGGGAAACCCAAAGAATTATGGAAAAGCCTGAAGTCTCTGGGTCTACCTTCCGGCAAAGACGCCCCCTTTAAAATTTTCTTCAGAAAAGAAGAAACCCTTTCATTTGAAGACAAAACAAACGCAGAAATTTTCAAGGGCTTCTTCTCAAACCTGGCATCTGAATTAGTAAAAAGCTACCAAAATCTACAAACAATCTAGAAAATGTGAAAAATTATTACAAACCACTAAAACTCAAACCAAAATCCTTTACCCTGCATCCCTCCTCCATTGAAAACATAAAGAAGCTACTAGAAGAAATCAATCCATCAAAAGTGACAGGATTAGATGATGTTGCCGGTAGATTCCTCAAAGAAGGCTCGTCTGTTTTGGCAGAGCCCATAAATGAAATATGCAATTTATCAATCTCCTTATCAGAATTTCCAGATGATTGCAAAAAAGCAAAACTAAAACCAATTTATAAGAAAGGATAAAAAAATGAACCAAAAAATTACAGGCCTATATCTCTTCGGCCACAAATTTCCAAAATTATCAAAAAAAACATACATGACCAAGTACAAAAGTATCTAAGAGACCACAAAATAGTCTAAAATACCGATCTGGCTTTCGCAAAAACCAGTGTACTTGGTTTTCATACTTAAGTGATAAGATTCCCCAAGGGTTTGAGAATGGAATGCTCACGGGCATGATTTTAATAGACCTGCAAAAAGCTTTTCACAGGATAGATCATAAAATCTTCCAAGAAAAAATGGACTACATCGGGTTCAGTGACGAAACCATACTATGGTTTAAGTCATATCTACATGATCGAACATTTTTGTTAACGTAGGGGAAAAATACTCTAATCCTGGCAATCTAACATGCAGGGTTCCACAGGGATCAATTCCGGGTCCACTGATCTTTCTCCTTTATGTAAACGACATGCCGCAGGCAGTGGATTGTGAGCTACTTTTGTCCGTTGACGATTCCTGTTTAATATTTAGGGGGAAAATATTTTTAAAATAGAGGAGAAATTAAACAGAAATTTAAATTCTCTCTGTGATTGGTTTAGAAAATAAGCTAAGTATTCATCTTTGTGAGGATAAAACAAAAAGTATTCTTTTTGCACACAATAAGAACAAGAACACAAACTGACTAAACATAAATAGGGAGGACATCCACATTAAACAACACTCACACGTTACATATCTCGGATGCATTCTGGATGGGTGTTTTTGTGGAGAGCCAATGGCGACTAAAATGCTTGGAGAAATAAATGGCAGACTTGCATTTCTCTGCAGAAAACAAACTTTCCTAAATTACAGCCTCCGTATATTACTCTTGAATGCCCTTATTCAGCCTCATTTTGATTATGCATGTTCTGCGTGGTACCCTGTTTTAAAAAGCAGACTATCCAAAAATCCAAACAGCAAAAAATTAGTGTACACGCTTCAGTTTAAATTTAAAAAGTACTACACACTTGGGAGCCAAAAATTTTCAAAAAATCAACTGGCTGCCAACAAAAAAAAGGTTTGAGCAATATATATGTACAAATGTCTTAAAATTCTTCAAGAACACCTCACCAGCCTATTCTTCTGAAGTGTGAAGTGTTAGAGCCGTGCCACTCGAAGATCGAAAGACAAGTTAAATCTCCCCTTACGGCAAAGTAACTCACGTCAAAAATGTTCGTCTTACCTAGGGCCTAAGTTATGGAACCAATTATCCTCGGATCCAAAATCCGCAAACAACATAAATACTTTTAAACATAAAATCAAAAATAGTTTCATGCAAAGCGTGAAAAGAAAACAAGACAGTATTTCTATCTACAATTAATATCCATTACAAACTATGTATCTAAACGTTAGCATAGTCTTTAATGCATTTAGGATTATTATTTTATTTTTATTCATCTTGTTCACGACATACCTCTAAGGGGACCATTATGGAATCAATAAGGGGACCAAACCTCTAAGGGGACGAAAAATTTGTTTTTATGTATTCGTTTCTTAGTGATTTTTTTTTACTTTACGAATTTGTGTAACATTTTATCCTTTTATTACAATTTAAAATTGTAAACTTTTAATTATGTGGCGAATGAAACTTACTTACTTAGCCAAAAAAGAGAAAGTCAATGCCGCATTGAGATTCTCAAGTAAAGTTATCAGAAACATACCCATTCTCAGTTGTAGTCTAAAAAACATGCCCATTTTCTGATAAATGAGGAAAAGGCCACCCATTCCGAACATCTCCGCTACCCAAATTTTTAAGAACACCATAAAATAAGTTTACACATAGAAAGATGTTAAATCTGTCAAATATTGGTTGTGATATAACTGGATGAATACCATTCCCATTCTAAATTCGCTGTAAGTGATTTTTGCGATACATTGCCCCTACATTATGGTATATTGTGATATCTCATATCGCTTTCCAGTAGCACTCTATAAACCGCATCTAATTTGGATCTGGGGAATGAATCCAAATACTTTTCGAAGTGTATCAAGGGATCAAGATCACCTGTTACTTTACCTCTTAAAATTCTACCGATGGTTCCAGTTCAAATTTTTATCAATCCTATTACCAAAGTGTTTACTTTTATTCACCCTTTGTACCTTTTCAAAATTGATCATTAGTTTTGGGATACACTTTCAATAAGATTCAGAAGTCTCTTGTGTCCGATATCCACATGTAGTCACATCTTAGCCTGTCAGCGATCTTATTAACTTCTGATAATTTATCTTCAAACAGTTTAACAGTATCACCTCGACGCACTGGTGTCATCAGCTTCATCAGCATGCATATTTAGGCTCTGTTTCCAAGGCAAAGCCCAAAATTATTGAGAGAAAGTATAAACAATAGTGGTAAGTAAGTAAGTAAGTATTTATTGCCACTTTAAATTAAAAATTTACAATCTTGTAATGGCTAAGGTTAAAAATAGGAATATTTACATTTTTACGGGGAAAAAAACATACTTACACTAATAAAAATTAAAATTCATAAAAATATTATTTGAAAAAATAAATTTAAAAATATTGTCTTTTTATAAAATGGCTTGCAATTTTTGAATAAATAAGAGAGTGAACTTCATTGTAACTTCTGAATATAACTTTTGTGTTGTAATTTGACGCTAAAATAACTTTTGTGTTGTAATTTTTAATTAAGATCTACTTTGAATGGCCATTGAGTGTTTGCATAATGCAGTGACTCATTTCATTTTTCATTTTCTTTTTTACTCAAAAACTTTGTCGAGCACTAAGATTTTGTCCACATAAAAAATATTTTCCACATTTGCATCAACCTTTAAAGAAATACATAACTCATTTAACTGACATCGAGTCTCAGAACGTTGATCATCATAATCATCATATTTATTTATGGAATGCAGGACAAACTCTAAAAAATAGATAGATTCTACACGACGCAAGGAAATAAAGCTTCAAGCTTAAAACTTTTGTTTTACAAAATATACCAATCACTGCAGAATGGAAGGGATATTTTTAAATCGTGGAGCTGAAATAGATTTTTAGTTATACATAGTTTATTAGTTATACATATTCATTTTTTAAACAGCCTGTCATAATATATTACACATGGTAGTTCTCAAGTCCTTGGGGAGATATTTTATGTTCATCAGACATATCAGCTGTTATCAAACAGCCAGTATTTTCAAATAATGTTCTCACAAATTCTTTTTTGCTGGTCAGCTCCCTCCAAGCCTCACCCGCCCACTGTGTCATCGAAATCCTCCTTTCTTTAGCTGAAATTTTATCATGCCACTTTTCAAGGTTATCATCCACTTCCAACCACTTTTCTATTGCTGTACCTATCTTCACTTTCATGAGCCTTCCAAATCCTGCATCTATAGGTTGGATTTTGTCAGTGTGGTTTTCTGGAAGCATGTAAATGGATGCATTAATTTTATTTCTACATGCTTGATGAAATGACTTGTTTTGTTGGAAGCCAACATTATCTGCAAAGATCACCTTTTCCTCTTTGTCTTCTCCAATCCCAGGAAAAAGTGTGCCTTCGATCCACTGCATGTTTACTGTTGCGTCCATCCAAGCACATTGTTGAAAATAAACATCCACTCCCTTGTCATATTGTTCTTTTTCCCGATTAATCACATGTCCTTTTCCTCTAAAGATCAGAGCTGGCTTGACATTTTGCTCTTCGTCAGCGCGAATACAAAGTTGGAGAGTAGCTTGTCTTTTGTCCAAGCCAGATGATGGTTGTGATACCCAAACTTGCTTGGTACCCAATGTATCATAAGTCTTCCCTTGATCAACGACAAATGGGAGGGGTACCTGATCGATGTAGTACCAATGTTTAGGAATCCAACGTGACTTCAGGCTCAAGTGTAAAATGTTCTCATGAAGAGAGTGTAACCAAAAGCATAAAATTCAAACTATTTTGACCCAAGAATATCAGACATTTCTACAATATGACAGGTTTTGTAGTCATGCTTCATATTTTCTGAGACTTGGACAAGGAAATGCAAAAAGCATTGAAGTCAATATTACTCAAAATAGTTTAAGAAATACAGAAAGCTTTTTTGATGATTGATTTGGATGCAACTAAAAGTAAAACATTTTGAAAAAATAGTTATTAAAAAATATCTGACTGACCTCCCGGTTTTCCAGAGAAGGAGGTGGGGGAGGAACGGGTGGTACTGTGCCTTCAAGATTTTGTCAATGGTCCTTTTATGTCACAAATGAATGCATATGTTAACTGTAGGAAGAAATAACTAAACAGATTCCAGTACCGTTGGAAGCGGGGATAATTTCAAGAACAATGGCTATTTAAAACAATAGGGTTAATTAATTTTACTTGTCCAAACCTTTGTTCTCTATTTTTCTGAGCAATACAATAAGCCCCCCAATCTAAAATCAATTTCTTCTTCCAACTCAAAGTTTGACACGCCCTGTTAAAAAAATATTGAGAAGGGAATTTCTATTTTTTGAGAAGTATCTATATATAAATATATATAATGTAAGAAATTAGAAAAATTCTTCTTGCATGGCAAAAGAGGTGGAGAGGGAAGCAACAAAATGGCGTGTTGTTCTGCGGTTATTAGAAAATTTAAAAGAAATTCGGTTTGACTGAGCAACAAATCTCAATTTACAGATACGTACAGCCAGATAATGTAAATGAAATAAAATGTTTGTCTATGACACTGAAAACTACATCTTAAATCATTAAGAAATAAATATTGAGTAAGAACTTCACACATACTTTTTCGTTTCTTCACGAGGGTTCATCAAGCAAGCTCAAGCTCTACTAAAACTTATTCCTTCTTTCAAATTAAAAAAAGGGCCCTGTGAACAAAATATTGAGAATGGAATTTCCATTTTTTGACAGAGTATTCTCACAATTTTGCTAAATATATAATGTAAACAATTAGGCAAATTCTTCTTCGGGATCAAAGCCAAAGAAAGAGAAGGGAGGCAAGCAAATGGCGCGTTCGTAGTTGTTCTGATTTAAGAGAAATTCACCGTTCGGCTGAGCAAAAAATTTCAATTGATAGATAATATAATATGACAGATAGTTTTTTTCTAGATCACTGAAAAAAACATCTTAAATCATTAAAAATATAGAGTATGATACGAAGGCACATATTTCGTAAAAGCTACCTTTTTGTGCCTTCCTCAAGCTCTGCTCAACTGAAATTTATCCCTTTGTAAAAAAAAACCATGAAAAACCATTTCAAATCTGATTTTCTTCACACAATAGTCACTGTATTCCAGTTAAGGCAGACAAACAAAATTCACACGAGAAACAATAAAGGCAATAAAAGATGTTTGCAGTTTCGTTCGCAGCACAGCAGGACATGCGTGGGCAACTGGCTACGCCCCGTTCTCGTCCCTGTGTACGGCGATGTCTAAATCGAACACGAGCCCATATTTCGCTTTTTACTCTCATCCCATTGGTAGAATGCAAGAAATGCTTCATGTATGCTCAACCATCCGAGCTATGGGTTGAGTTTAATTAAAAAAAAATGAGGGTATTTTAAAGATTCGCAATGCTCCTGCGGAGCCCAAATCAATTAGCCTTTATTTTTAACGCGGACATTATAAAACAGTATAAAACATTGCTCTTTCTTAGTGTAAAATTTTGCACAGTGAATGCACAAGTTTGAAAAATCGAATGAAATAAAAAGGGCAAGTTTGAAAAAAAACTTCTTTCTCAAGTGTACCACTTTGTGCAGTGAACGGACAAGTTCAAAACATATAATCATCACCCGTTCCTGTATTAATTAATCACACGTTATGTCATATGGACCAGGTGGTTTAACCGGCTCACATAATGGTAACTATGATTAATTATGTTTCATGTTATGACAACCGCAAGGTTTGCAAGATCCTCCATTGTTTTCACCGCGTGTGCTCATTGCTTCATTTGTTTGAGCTGAGCTTGCTCCATTTACCAACTTCATCTACATCGTCCGTCAGCTCGCAGCAATAATGGAGAATCCAAAACTTTTATTGTCGGATGCCCAGAAGAAAATTTTGGAGGCTGCATATGCAAATGGAGTCATATCAACTTCCGAAAGATATTCTGCGGAGTATGGGGAACTATCTACCAAAACTGGCCTTCCGATATCTAAAATAAAAACATGGATAAATAACAGAAAGCGGCGAGAAAGAAAGCGAGCTCATCATCCTCCTCAACCTGACAACGAAGAGGGGTCTTTTGTCCAATCACCATCAGTTGGAAAATCGAAATTTTATCGCAAAGTATCTGGCCACAATGTTTTCTGCGCGTATCTCTGGAGTGGGGGTATGACTTTTTATTGACTTTACACATTTTATATACATTTAAACCAATAAACATCTGACTTGACTAATACGAGTCTTAATATTAATTAGTCTATATATTTATATTTTATTATAATAAGTGTACTAACTAGTCTACTAGTCTAGCTATATTTTATTATGTTTGGCCACACGGTTAATACAACGATCAGTACAAGGTTGTTTGGTCTACTACATATAATCCTGGTCTTGTTGACGTCTGGTTATTTATATATATCCTCTGCGCCTGCCTGACGAATAATTTTACATATCCTATTCTCTGGACTGACGTCAAGAAAAAAGTAGTAATAGGCTAGAAATAGTTTGCTTTGGATGCAACAAAGTTTTCAGATTTCTGAAGAATATTTAACCCTGCCAGGGTCCCTAGTGAAAATCCCCTGGGAGGGGGTCTCCAGGTTTAACAGACAAATTCGAAATTCTGTTAACTGCTTATAAAAGCGTAATTAGGATTTGGCAGCCTTTTCTGGGTTGGTACCTGGGTAAATCCTTGTATGTATTAGCCCCCTCCCCCTCAAATATGCCCCTAGTCTAGAGCTGATGATTTT
Source organism: Phacellophora camtschatica (assembly GCA_036873815.1). Taxonomy (NCBI): domain Eukaryota; kingdom Metazoa; phylum Cnidaria; class Scyphozoa; order Semaeostomeae; family Ulmaridae; genus Phacellophora; species Phacellophora camtschatica. Next base: position 8,802 of record JAYJMH010033177.1, read on the forward strand.
TGAATAAGCCCCAGCCTGGAATAAGTCTCATCCCCAAATTATAATTGCATTAAAGCATGTTACTTTACCTTTAAAGAAGGAAATTTTGTATTTATACATGCATTATTGTATAGTTTTTAATATGCCCCCTCGAATCAGAGCCCCCCTCATTTGCCCCCACCTAAAAAGACAAAACAAAATTGGCCCCCACAGGGCTAATTCAAGGATTTACAGCAAGCCCCCCCCTCCTCTCCATTATTATAAGGTTTTCTGTACAAAAATACTTTAAAATTTTGCAACTAAACAGTAAATTACTGTGGGTTTCTCAGTTAGGACTAAACTATTTAGGTTCTCCAAATCGCCAAAATATCTTTATCCGGGAAAACAAAGAATTTCAGTTTTTAGATTATTTTTTTTGTAAATATGCTGTACTTTTTTGCTTTATCATCTTATTCAAAATAGAAATGTCAAATTGGACTGTTGCAGAGAGAAGCAAAGAAGCTCATGCAAGATGGAATGGTCTCAGCGAGGAGGAAAAGAATGGATGGAAAGAGCAAGCTAGAACTATGAATGATATCAAACCACAGAGTCTCCCAGATTCTAGCAAAAGGAAGTTAGCAGATGCATCAATAAGACGACTTACACAGGAGGTAAGAAAGAAAAATGTTTTATATCTCTTTGTTTGACTGCCTGATGGAATTTGACTCTGTATGATGTATTAATGAATACTGTAATACTTGTCTCACAGCAAAAAAAAATTTGAGGAAGATACAAGAATAATAGGCAAATTGATAAAACTTTTCAGAATTACATTTGTCAGATGATGAGATCAATTTTTTAAATGGAGCAGAAAGAATAAACAATAAAAAAAATTAAAACTGGTTCATCAGAATGAGAAAAAAAGATCCATCAGAATGAATTAAGTTTTAGATTTAAATTAACCATAAACAGAATTACAAACAGAATTGTTTCCATAATTTTCTTTTGGCACTAAAATTTTCATGATTTAGTACTAAATTTCTCAGGAAGTGTAACTCCTATGATTAAGTTTGCTGTTATACCTTTTTCTAGCTTGATTTCCTTACCAAACTTGGTTGGACAGGCTATTACATGCTGATGAACACAAAAAAGAATGAAATAAACTATCTTGCCAGCCCAGACAGTACACAATTCCTCATTGAAAATGTTCAGATATGTGAGAAGTTTTTCAAGTTTCATGGTGAGCAACTAAAGTTTTATCTTATGTTTGCCGGAAAGGTGCCACCATTGCATTTGCAGCTATTGTAAATAATCAGCTTTATTATTAAAGATTTTTCCATTATCCTCCATCCGTAAACATCATATGTTCTTGAGTCACAATCACTTTGGGTAAAGACGGTAATTGTGTTCCGAGGAAGGGAGTGACATGATATCTTTCCTTTATTTGTCATTAAAAATTTTGATAAAAAATTGTTGCTGTGGCATATTGTTGCAGTATATCATGGTTGTGGAAAGACTTCACTTTTTAGATGAGTCTGATTATATGCAAAGTCAATGTCAAAGTGTCCCCAAAAAAATTATCTTCATTTGAAAAATTTGCAATTGTATATACATATTTTATTATATATAATTACTATTCTTGTAGCAAGTCAAAATCGGCAAATTTTTTCATTTTTTTCTATCTTATTTAGCATATTTTTTTCCTTCTCTTCATTTTATTGTTACGAAGGTCAGTATTGTTATATGAAATGATAGTATGCTATTATAAAGTATATAAAAAGCTTTTGTTCAGCTAGAATTACAAAGTGATTTAAGAGTGTGACTCAAGATCAGGGTTTTCAAGTTGTAATTACATTGATCAGTTTTTCATGTGACCAAAATGGTGATGTTTTCTGTTATTAATTTGGCCTTCCTGAGATCTTTTATAACAAAAGGTTTGAAAACAAACATATTCAGTTTTCGATCTGAATACCACCACACATTTTTGTTTTCTCAGCTTGGATCGCGTTTTCGGTATCCTTGGGTTATTTCAAAAATTTTGAATTGAGATCAGTGCAAAGAAGTGTTTTAAGCCACAAGCAGCATCTTTGACTGAAGAAGTATGTAAGGTCTTGTACCAGAATAAAATATCAGGGAAGAACGAGCGAATTGGTATTTGAGGGTTCCTCGTTGATACTGTATGCAGAAGTGAAAATGGAGAGGGTAAAGAAAGGCACCTTTTTTTGTTGACCATACTAAAAAAGGAGGAACATTCAATTATCGGAAAGACATTTTAAAATTATCGGAAAGACATTTTAAAATTGAATTAACAGTTGTTGTAACTGCATTTTCTCGATTACATGTTCGGTCTTGAGCCATTCTCGCCAAATTGGCGGCAGTACTATTCAAGTTTCTCTCTGAATACCTTGCCCTTTTGGTGGCTGCTACTAAAGGCTTGAAGCCACTTTTTAGTTATTTTGATACGGCATTCGCTTTTAGGGCCAGCCCGAAGGTCTCCACAACTCACTTTCAGTGAAAGGAAGGGGAGAAATAGATAAGGTCTCCATTACTATTCACTCCTAAATTTTAGAATTTTTTATCAATTACTGTAAATATCATTACTAAACTGTTCTTTTGCAAGTAGAGCACTGACTATTACGATATCTGACAGGACAGGCTTTTTCCAGAGACAATGTAGTGACGAGTATTTTATATTTTATTGTGTTTTAAGCCAATCTGAAGGGCGTGGGCAGAAATTTTTTCCGGGGGCGTACCCGGACCCTAAAAAAAATTCGGCTCGCTTTGATCGCCCACCCACTTGAAGCCAAACACCTATTTATTTTCTCTCCCAGCCGCCCTTGGTTGTCCGTATGTCAAGATTAAATTTGGTGGGGATGAATTGAAATTTTTGTTTTGATAAATTAGGGGAGCTTATTTGAGAGGGGGGACTTATTTAAAAGTCACCTTCAAAAGGGGGGGGGGAGGTTAATCGAATTATTACAGTAATTATTACAGAAAACTACTATGAAAACAACCTCCCCTTCAGAAATACCAAGTGCTGCATTTTTTAATTTTGATCAAATTTTTAGCTCTGTTTTACTTATCTAATTCTTTGCAGCCATCCCACAGAAGAAAGTATTCACTCAAGATCACGTGCGAAACATGCTCAATGAAAAGTATTGTAAGTGTTTTATATGGACCCAGAGACGAAGGAAGCGGGGGGCACTAAGGGCATGTGCCCCCCCACCCCCACATTTTTGCAAACATGGAAAAAGGGCACTCAATATTGAAAAATGTGCCTTTTTCTCACGTAAAAAATTAAAAGATGCCCTTTTTTACTCCAATAAAATTGAAATGTGCCCTTCTAAAATCACGAATTTTTTTTAAAGCGCTTTTTTTACAGCCGAAAAAATATATCAAATGGTACTTTTTTCGAAGATTAAGAAGCAAATCGCATTGCTACAATTTTGAAAATGTTGTTACAAGAAAGTGCCTTTTTCAATGTTGAAAAATTTAACAAAAGTGGCCTTTTTTAATAAATGCCCTTATTTAATCTCAAAAAGAGCCCATTAAAAAAATGCTGTCAAAAACTGTTGTCTGTGGTCAATGCGTAGAGAAACTCTTTGGCTATTTCAGATAGAGCACGGAGAAGGCTCAATTTTTTGCAGTACTTGTTAATGCTAAGACCTTTTAAGCAGTTTATTAATGTCATTATGTACTAAATAGTATCTATTCTAGAATCTAGGTATTAAACTATAACGAGAGTGTCATTTCAATTTGAATATACATTCGTTTTCTTAGGATATTAATGTTATATTCGTTATATTATTTCAAATAATAGGCTGCAATGTTTGATTTAACCGTATGATCATGCTCATATAAAGATCATCCCTATAAGCAGATATAAGTGAGTGGTGTTTAGGTCATTAAAGAACTGGGTGTTGTCAAAGTGCCCTTCAAATGTTGTGCCCCCCTCCCCTTCCACTATTCAAATGCTTCCTACGTCTCTGTATGGACCGGGTGTCCCAAAGAGATCGTAACAGGTTTGATAATGGTTTATCGATATATTGGTCCTTAGAGAAATCAGATATAACATTTAAAGTTCAAAATTTCCTCCTGCCCAAAACCAGAGTTTTTGATTTTGGCCTAAGCTCTTGGAGCATCACCTTGTAGGTCTGAACAACGGCAGGGTTCTAGACAACATACTTTGTTTTTTAAATATTTCTGAATAATGATTCCAAAAAGAATCTTGCAAATCAGTTGTCCATGACTGAATGTTTTCAGAAGTAAAATTGCTGTTTCATTTTGGTAGATTTTTGGTAAAAACGCTGAAAAAAGATAAATCAAAAATTGCTGTTTCATTTTGGTAGATTTTTGGTAAAAACACTGAAAGAAGATAAATCACCTCATAGAGGCTGCATCCATGTATAATAATTTAATATTTAGTTTTGGGATTTCTGTCTTAGTGTGTTTCCAAGCACCATTAAATTAATTTTGTAAAAGGCTGTGATTTAGGAGATCCGAAGATGCAGTTTAAACCAAAATGTAGACCTCTGGTTTGGGGTTGGAGGCAAATTTGAACTTTCTGAATTAATATCTTGACTCTCGATGCACAAATACTAACAAACTAAGTACCAATGTTTGAGTTGACATCCAAGATCTATTTTAAAAGTTGTTTCGAATAAATGTGAGCTAAACTCGCATCATTCGCCGTGATCAATTCAGTTATCTTTTTTGGGACACCCGGTATGACTTTATAATTTTATATATGTATATATACTTAGGAGGATCTAATTTTTTTTTTGTTTCTTTTTAGAAATATGTTATTGAGTAAAAGTGTTTTTGATGTTTGCAAATGTTTTGCATATATTCTGCACACATGTTGTCAAGTTTGCCGAATCGGGAAAAGTGATAACAACGGAAATTGATCAGTTCCCAAGTGTCACAAATTTTTTTTTACTCATGATAGGTAGTGTCAATTATTTGGGTAAATTTATTATACCCAAATAAATGTGAACGTGAAGATAAATAAGGAAGCTTGAGTTTTCTATTATATGTATATATATGTATATATATATATTTCCATTTCAGTTCAATTTGACACTGTTTACCAGCTTTTTCCAGCTTTACTTTTCAGGAGTAGTGAAATTTCATTTTAAGATACTCAAAATACTCAGTGTACCTTTTGTGTACTTAGTTTATATTTTGGTCCACAATGGATAAAAATATTTTTGTCTTTTTTAGATTCAATGTTTAAGATCAGAAATGTAGAGTATTCAAAGCACCGAAAGAAATTTGCTCTGGAAGGTTGGCCTGAGGAAATTGCTTTTAAACAACCATATGATTACGGGAAGCGGCAGATAGCTGTTATCATGGCAGCAGCTGATCAAATATGCTTTGTACCAGTAGAAGAAGAAGTCAGTGATAACACCCCCAGATCCTCCAGCACAGCACACGGCAACGAATGACCAGCAACAGCCATCAGTAGATATCACAACACATGACCAGCAACATGTACCAGTGACTGTTAAATCCATCAAATCTAAAGTGCGAGCTAAAGCAAAATCTTTTGCAAAAACGGGTGATGTTCTACCATGTGTTGCTGAAAATGGAGGATATTGGTTATTTAAATGTGCATCGAAAGTAAAACCAATGGTACAATTAAGGGTAAATGGTTTGATTCTGTTGGTGGTTCCTTAGCATATATATTGCTGGATGATGTAACCGAAATTCATGAGGAGACCATTCTTCTCCAAGATGGCAGGAGAATGGTGGTGCCAGAATCGTATTTTCAAATAGTTGACTCTGATCACTTTATGCTCAGCATTGCAGGACACAGTTTGCTAAATGATTTACACAAAGAGCAAAATAATAAAGTTTGAATGATTACCATATAGGCCCTCTTATTTACCTCTTAGTACTACTAGGCATGACAATGACAAAATTATTATTTTCAGGAGAATTAACGATGCTAAGCGTATTTCGGAATCTTTTCCTTTGTGAGAATGGCAGGATTTGTTTGTCGTATTACCCAAAACTAAAGAGCATAGCGTTCACTATATTTAATATGCTGGAAGTCTATGAGTTAAACTTTGTTCAAATTCTACATTATTTGTGCAATTTATTTTTCATTTGGTTGATTTTTATGCATTGGTGTTAGCTTTTTTATTAAATTATTGTGATTGTTTTTTAGTGTCAGTCTATTTCTTTTAATTTCTTTTTCTGCAAATTAGCTACTTAAGATTAATTTTAAAATTCAACAGAAAATTATTTAAATTATTTAGAAAAAGTAATTCAATTATCTTAAAATACTTATTTCTACTTTTTGTAATAACTTATTACAAAATGCGCTTTATTTCATTGTTAACACTTAGCAGTTTTAAGCACGATAAATGCTAACTTTGGTCAAATTTCCAGAATGTAAAGACGGTTAATCCGAAATCTCACAAATTCTTCATTAACTAAGAGCAAAAGGTCTGTCGTACAATTTTAAGTGTTTTAAAGAAATATGAAGGAGTTAAAAGCGGAATATGCCAGTTGTCTGGGCAATCTATAAATAGTTTATTGATTTTATCCAATCGAATGCACTGTATAGATGCACCATCAAATGCACCGTCACGTTCCCCCACGTTCACGAACCGTGTCCAGAACAGAAAGTAAATATGGCGGTTGAAAATGGCCCGCTTCTTCCCTGACAGGCTTTGTTCACCTCGAAATAAATCACCAAAAGTGAAGATAAAGGCAATGAGAATGGTATGATACTCTGGTATACATACGAGGACATCAAAGAATGCTTGGATTTTTATATTTTGGGCAATAAGAATAAGAAAGTAGGCCGCATAGTATACGATTATTGCAGAGAAGAGGTGCGAAGGATACCATTATGTTATGAAATAAATCAATTTTAACCTCAAAAAGAAACAACAGTTACAATGCTTGTTCCTGAAAACCTGCTGGGTCAGGGACAGACTTCATTCATTTCAAGTTTTCCACTAATTTTGACTGATTTTGTTTGTGCAGTTTCATGTGATCACAGGAAGTATATTTTCATTGTTGATCTGTGCGTTTAGTTGAATTGAGTTCTATGTTTAGTGCAGGGCGATCTAGCTCCTTTATATTTCTTTAAAACTTGATTCATAACAAATTTGATCTTTTCGAGTGAAATTTCTGCATTTTATTTGACTCACCCAAAACTCCGAAGGCAACAAATATTGCCATATTTCTCATTTAAATACCGAAAGTAGTCCGAAATGTTATTAATTTCATTGAGGCAACAACGCCTGACAGTTTTAAATGCATCACATTCAAAATTTTGCAGAAATATAAGATATTAGAGATTTCGAAAATGCATCTGAAAACATTTTTAAGTTTGAAGTTTGATTTTTAACAAAATTTGTAAATCTATAGGAAATTCTTGTCTTATTGTTGAAAAAGGCCTTTCGTACAATTAGAATTGACTTAAAACTTCTTTTAATTATAAATATTAACGATAATAATAAACGACGTTTCGATGTCATCTTAACATCATTTTCAAGCTAAATGAAATAAAAGACGTTTGTTTTTATAGAAAAATAAACAACAGAAAGATTTTTTATCACGCTTTTGAGGATAATTAGTTCAACAAAACACAGATGTAAGATCTTACTAAAACGGAACTTGAATAACTTCTTGTGATCGCCGCTAAGAATCAACTTTTTCAGTTTGAGGGTAATCTATACGAGCAAAATGATGGCTTTGCCATGGGATCTGCTATAGGACCATTGATGGGCAAACGCTTTCATGAGTCACTTAGAAGAACATCTAAATAATTTTGAAGAAATGCCTTCGCTGTACAAAAGGTATGTGGATGATACATTCGCCATCA
>JAYJMH010033188.1:0-16602 GCA_036873815.1 Phacellophora camtschatica
GCGCTATGGATGATTAATTTTGGGCATTTCTTGTATATATTTGTTGTGAAAGTAATGAATACCATCACTACACTAAAATATCATACCATACCATATGTGGCGAAGAGTAATGCCTTTTTCGTTTGATTTTTTTTTCCATATAGCATTATTTTATCACTTTTACATCAACAACCCTCAACATTCTTTGATATAAAATCCTCTAAACCCATTTTTACATTGTTTCCATATGTTGTAAAGGGTAAGAATAGTTCATGATTGTGTCGTTGATATCATCAGATGGATTCTTGTTGCTTATTTGCAATTTCAAAATATTTTTTCTGTTTTTATAAGCATGAAACTTTAATTTTTCTCATGATACCATATAAAACAAAGGGATTCAAAATTTGTTCACGTGACTATTATACTGGCAATATTGATTTGGTTCAAATTGGTCCATCGTATTTTCGCTTTCGAATTTCAACGATTTTCTTTAGGCCATAACTTTTGAACCGAATACGTTTATCAAAACCCTCGTACTGGAAATGTGCTCCCAAAACCATTTATCGATATAAAGTAAAAAAATTTAAAATTGAATCAACTACATTTTGCAGGTTTTCCTTGTGGTGAGGGATTATAAAATCGACAAAATTTGACTCAAATGTTGCGTTTCCATAATTCCGCGTAGTCTGATTGGCTAACTCAATGACGTGTGTCAATCAGCGTTAACCGATCAAAGATTTGGAACCTATGCTTGTTCACCATCACTTTTCTGATTTCCCATGCATATGGGAACATGAAAGTACCCATTTCAATTTCTCATCACAAAAGTGGTATTCCCTTCAAGTACCGCCTGATCTAGAAGTGAATGCTAAAATAAAGTAAAGGAATGTCAAATCCAGTCTATATTCTGCCTTCGCATGGGCTCAGGTAGTAATTAGCTCACTGGGTGCCCAGCTATTTGTCAAAATTAAACATACACCTCTTTTACCAACTGGGATATCTGTATGATTTAATAATAAACAACGATAGCAGAAGAAGTATGTTTACCAATATACCTTGCGTATTTTGATCGATATAACTCCTATTTCACCATAGAATGGAATGCATTGACGTAAGAATATCCTCGCCGCCATATTTGATAGAATGATTTATTCGGTTTACCCGTGCTATACTCTCAGACTTATCACACTAGTTTCCCTGTGTTTCTTGACAGATCTGACGTCATTTCGGGCAACAGGATTCATAATCATTTGGCCAGAAAATTTAACTCTGCACAAGTCTCTTGGTGGCTATTGTGAATTTAACTGCTGAGCGACTGGTGTTATTGATGAAATTGCTGGTATTTGTATGGTGACAAGATTAGCATAAGAGGATTTTTGCATTTCTTCAGCAGTCGATTTGTTTGCAAACCAAAATAGTCAATTAATAGACTCACAGCATCTAGGAGCATGTAATTGAAATTTTGTGATATGATTGGCTAATTGGAAAATGTGGGAAACCTCAGAGGGAGATCAATTATTCTATTCTCCCTTGCTGCTAAAATTAAGATACAACTTTTGAATTTTAGTATTCATACTCCAGAACAGTGGAGCTCAACTCAAGGGGCCGTTGTCGAGAAGCAAATCAACGTTTTTGAGAAACAAACGGAGGAGACAAAGATTTCCTATTTAAATAAAACAGACAGCAAACGGAAAACATTGCCATGCAGATAGAGCCAGGTACTCATTGCAAGTTTTGTATGACGCACTTGTTAATTTACACATTAATATGCTAATTTAAGTGAAATTCCAACCCTTCCCCGCTGCTAGTAGCTTGTAAATGCCCGCTTGCCATTGCATTGGATAATTATCAGCAACTCGCATGTATAAAAGCCCCAAGTCCCAACACTCAGAGCATTCATAAGCAAGCGAAATTGGGAAATAATAAAACGAATTTAGTTATGATGCTGGACACAATCTCTTCAAGAACATAACGATTTCTGGGAATCTTACTACCTGTTGCTTCCTAGAAGGAGAATTTTTAATGCGTACCCGTATTCTCTTTCAAACGAGTTAAATGAAATTCACGAAGCCCTGAATACGCTCTTTGACAGCACGTTTCAGCTAAGATCTTTAGATAAATTGTATTTCAGTAATAAATCACTGATACAAAAATTTTGCAGAATACATTTTACACTTGTCATTACCTTCTGTGTTAAATTGATTTACTTCTGACTGTTTTTCCTTCAGTTTTTACCGATATCCTCGCAATAAAATATGACCATTCCCGTTGTAGCTATTTGTAGAAAAGCGTTTCAGAAATAAAAATGGTTTCGGTCCAAAACTATTGTGGGCCTGAACAGTTCTTGATTTTGCCTTCTTGACTTTGCCATCTTGACTTTGCATTGCTTTTCCTCGGCTCAGTCAGTTAATTTGGTTTTGATTGGCTTAAAATAAATCTTATGACGTAATGTGTCCCCGGCAACCGCAGGCAATCGAAAGCAAAGTGTTTCCATAAACTTTTCGCTTGCCGCCGCCTACCGTTAGCTACCGGGACCGGAAAATTGAATTAATTTCAACATTTAGCAATTTCTTCCCGGTACCGCAGGCAGCCGCCGGTCTCGACAGGCACTGAATGTAAGCAGTTGCCGGTAGCTTGGTTATGCGGAAACAAGGCTTTAGGCATCCGAGACAAAGCGAATTTTTTCAAGCGAACAGTGTTTTTCACAAGTTCTCAGTTGAACTCGTTCTGGATCTATACCTCTCTATTGTTTAGCCTTGTTTGGTGACAAAAACCTTTTTTTTAGTTGTTTCTCAGCCAGCGACGCCCTATTCCAGGCACTTGGATCTGGCGTCCCAACCTTTGTACGACAGTTTAAAATCAATACACGAATCTGACAAAACGTTAGTGAAGGCAATAGATGAAGCTGGAGTACAACTTGCACAATGCGTTCAAGAAACGTCGAGTTCAGTTAAGGTAATTTTAGAATTTGTTGGCATTTCATTAGAATTTGTGGGCATTTCATTCTCAAGTTGAAATGTTCGCATTTTGAAAGAAATATTGTGTATATACACCGGTGTTTTTCAATAGTTAAGTCCTCATTTTTAAAGACCCACTCCTTTATGTAATGCTATAATCCACTAAAACAATAGAATAGAAGAATAGACCCCATAACTTTAGCTATGCTAATTTTTAGCTTGTAACTAGACTTGCCCCAAGTCTATTTCGTGCCAAATCACAAATTTTTATTTCGTACTCAATATATCGAGGGAATTCCATATTGAGGGAATGCTACGAAAGTACTCAATGAAATAGTACTTTCATAGCATCCGCTAAATATGGCATTACTTCGATATATTAAGTACGAAATAACAATTTGTGATTTGGCACGAAATAGGCTTGGGGCAAGTCTAACCTGTAACAAGAGTTACACAATTTTTCTTATACATTGGTGGTGTTGGTATGTCTTTTTGCCAATCTTTTGCCCCAAAATTTGCTATTTTCATTGTAGCTCGATTACCTTCGTTTACAAAACCAGTTGTTTACTTTAAAAATCACCTGGAACCATCCAAAAGCAACATCATTTTTGGGAAATTATAAACAATTTTACATATGCTGCCCTCTCAATAGTATAGTTATTTGCAGAAAGTCTTTAATTAAATGATGAATTGGGACAAGTGCAGTTCATCGGGCGGCAGACACCTTGGAGATATTGCAAAAATTTAGAGACAAGTTTGATCAGGTGGTCATAAAAGTTGCCTATAACAATTACTTTTCTAAATAGTACATTAGAAAGAATAATTTTGGCCATCAACGACAAAATTATTATTTTTAAAGGTTATACAAACGCTTTTGTACAAAATGCCCTTGCAAATTCAAAAGAAATTTCTTTCTGAAATCTTGGCAAGTTTTGGACAACTTTTGACAAAAATGAGAAACTGTTGTTGGTATTTTTTATGGATGCTTTCCATTCGGGGGCTTTCCATTTTTTATGGATGCTTTCCAAATTTTAGCTCTGAGGCTGATCATGTTCTTATGATCAGCCACTACTGTTTGAAAAGCTAACTAGAAAACTAACTATTCGTAAAGATACGGATATTTATTCCGAGATGTACGTGATAACATATTCTACTTTTACGCAAAATTTTATCTCGTAACGAGAAAGTTGCATGAAATTTTCTCACAGCTTCTAGAGTTGGCATTCTTGTCTGTGATTCGGACAGTAAATTTTTTTCGCGGCTGGTCAGTTATTGTGCTGTAATATTATAACTCACGGGAGAAGTGAGCGATTCATTCTTCTGGAAGGTTGTGTGATATTCCAAATTCTAATTTAGCCTGTTGCACGTATTTCTATTTAATATTTTGCGTTAAAAAACCATCAAGTCTTGTACTGTAGCTTGAAAACGGAGGGAAATTTTGTTGATCACCTGCCGAAAAAGGTAACCAAGGTAGTAGGGTAGGTAATAATGAAGAACGAAGCTTTGAGAGTTATGAGTTGACCAGAGAATATAATATTTTTTGAATTGCTCTTCACTTGATTTCAATTAAACTAAGTTTGCATTTTCTAGGGAAATATGAATTACAACGAACTATTAATTGGTCTTGTACACTTTGGTGAAAAGATAGTAAGTACTGAGCCTCATCTATCGTTCAGCTCAATGACAATTTTGGATGAATTTGAAAAATCAGGAATACCAAAAGTTGGAGGACTTGCACTTCTTACAGACCAGAGACTTTTGCTACTCTCTTCACAATGTTTTCAAAGTGAGTATTCTACATTTTATCCTTTTTGTATATACTTACATTTTTCTCAGCTACACGTTTCTGTAGTTAATAAAATCATCTACAAAATTGTCATTCTTTTTTTTATTAAATTTTAGCATCGACATTAAGCGCAAGTGGCGACCCGAATAAACTTACAGATGGATACAAGATGGAAATGTCAAGCAAAGTCTGCATGTACTATTTTCCAATTGCTCTAAGTTTGTTTCGCAGCGTTGAGATGGAAGGCAGCAGTGGTACTTCTTGCTCCACATATGTCCATTTTAGTGGCGGTTGTTGCCCAATGTTTGGATGCCGTGGTGGGGTAACTATTTTTAATATATCGATAAATTTTATCGCAATGGTTTTAGTTATATTGTGCTGCTTAGCTTAGAAAACACTGAAGATTGGACATGTTTTTAATTTTCACTATTTGGAAAGCTTATTTGTTGGGGAGACGAAGTCCGTGCAAAACTTCTCGTCGTTTGTCGGAGCCAGTTATCGTGAACAGTTTCTACAAACAGAGGCGAATTTTGTAATAACATTGAAATTGACACACTCGTTTCAAAGCGATTATCCCTCGAGAACAAAGCAAAACTCTCTCAATGTCAATTGGAAAATGAAAACATCTTCTCCGAAACATTGCTTGTTTTCGTTTTCCAGTTGAGAGAGTTTTGCTCTGTTCTCGAGGAATAATCGCATTGAAACTAGTGTGTGAATTACTAATTACACTATTGTTACAAAATTTGCCTCTGTTATTTCTACATCATAAACGCATGCACTTTACATAAACTTTTACACTTTACCGACACGTTGCCTTGCAAAGGATTATAGGCAATGATAGATTCCGGGTCAAAGCGGAGAAGTGTGAACAAGCTCTGAACACCATGTGAATGCATCCAAAAGACATGAATTGCCAAACATTAATTTAGAACATTGTCAGATCACGGACCTAAAATTTTTAAACGAAATCAATAAGCTTACCTTGTTTATTTCTGTGTTACCGTAAGAATCCGCCAATAGGAATTTGACCAATAGAAAACCACAGCCTGGTTTTTGGCAGTTAATCTCCTTTACATTTTTATTTGAACGGTTTGAATATGAATGACCACTGATTGCCTGCATGAAAACAGATGCACAGAAACAATGCCTTGCCTGAAATCAAGATATTTATACATAAAAACAGAAGGTGACAGGAAAACCTCAATTACAACACCAACACAAGTTTTAACTATTCCACTTTGGGGCCGATTATATGAGAGTTTCCAGCCCGCTTGTAACTTTAACCGGGCTGAAATTTGCATCGATTATATGACGATTTTCAACCTGAGCTGAAATTCATATTTTGCGTGGGAAATCTTTTCAAAATGGCGCCGCGAGACATGAACAAAACGGCTCTTTTCGTATTTTCGCAGTTCAGTTTGCTTCTGGCTCTTCATTTCCAAATGATCGGCATAGTGATTACGTACAAGTAATTAGAAGTCAAAAGGAACTTGATTTTGGCAGCATACCTATGTTCAAAGAGCTCAAAGAGTGGCAGAAAGAGAAGATATTTACAACAACAGCGTTTGCGTCGAAAACGGGGATCGACATGGGTGGTGAATGGGAGAACTTGAATCTTTTTCGATTTTTGATATTTTGCCACTATGTACGTACATACATGCTTCTTTGTGAGTAGCGAAACATTTGATGAGTTTGTCAACCTTTCCGTCTTTGTCCCATCTAAATCGTGCAGGAAAGGCAGCTTTTGCATCTGAATTCGCCGCCATATTTCTAAAGGTATTTTATTTTATGTGCATGCTCAAGTGATTTCAGCCCGGTTATAAATTATGAATTGCGATTACATGTGATTTTTCAGCCCGTTTGACCGGGTTGAAAATCCCAACCCGCCTGCTAAAAACGGGCTGAGATTTCAGCTCGACTACCCGGGCTGAAATTGTTGTCATGTAATCGCAATTTTGCTTTTTTGCAATTTCGCAATTTTGCTGAGCTTTCAGCCCGGTTAAAGTTACAAACAGGCTGAAAACTCTAATATATTCGGCCCCTTATATACCATTTTGTGGAGCTTTGTGAAATGTCTTTTGATAGTTGGTGCAACAGAGGCGGAGGTAGACAAAGCTTACCGGAAAGTGGGGTTTCCATGAGCAATCTGTTTTGCTACCTTGTGGTTTTAGGGAAGGATAGTCGGACGATGCAAGTTCTGGGAGTGCCAGTGGACGACAAAGGTAGCTTGGACCTTTGACATCTACATCACCGTGTCCTTGTGAGCCACGATCGAAAACTTAGCCGTAGTAGTGAAGAATTTTCTGAGCTGAACGTGGGGAAAAGTGTCGCGACTGCGCACTTCCTGCCAAACATTTCATTTACAATTAAAACAATGTATAAATTTAAAATGTTCAAAATTCATTTTGCAGATAGTTCTTTTTTATGAGAAGGGATATAATTTTTTTTTATGATAGCCCGAAAGGTCTGATCCAATGGAAGCACTTTTTTGAATCTTGCTTCCAGGTCTGCCAAAGGTATACCGTCGATATCTTCCTCTTCTTCGCGTTCAACTTCACCTTGGGGAACAGTTGCAATAGGCTCGTCTTAATATGGCAAGACCGCGCCTGCACCCAGATTCGCCTCGCCATAATCAGATTCCAAATCGCTGTTTACAGCTGAACTTCCACTTGACAAACTCCTTGTATCATCAGTTTCACTTTCCGACATTGTTTGAACACTTTATTCGCAAAAGTTTCCAGAAAATCAAAAAAACTAAAACAGCAATGTGAGGAAATCTCAACTCACTGCCTTGTTTCTCACTCGTTGGTTGAACATGTTTTTTTCTGGATTCATCACTGTGACGTCATAGAGTGTGGTTGCTTTTCGCGATCACCGCCTGATTTAAAACCATAATTTCACACCTTTTCGGTGGCAATAGAGTGCTAATTTTGGTATCAAACTTCTCAGGAAAGATTATATTTTCAAGAAATGAGAAACATTTTCATGGAAAATGTGGATGCGTAAGACCTTTATGGTACGAGCAAAAAAATAAAATATGTTTAAAAGTTAAGAACCGTTGGCTGTCAATAAACGCATGGTTATAAATTATTGGCAATCAATGATTAAATGTGAATACCAAAACGAAGACAATTAGTTTAAATAAAAAGGGAGGCATACCTCTTCCAAACATGTCAGGCGCCCCAGGCATTCCATGGGCAAGTTGCATTCCAGGAGGCATACCTGAATAAAATAATTAAATAAAAAATAGAAAGGGAGGATTCAAAACATAGAAAAATATTTATGCACTAAAAATAAATAAATAAACGATTAATCATCATCACAATAATAATGAAAACAACGACATTAAAAATAATTTAACTATCGGGGTGGCTCAAAAATGTCCCTACGTTTACGAAACTGCAATGGAAGAGTTGTAGTTTTGATCATCTTTAAGAGGCTTCAACTTAAGTTTGATACCTTGTTTAACAAGAGCAGGTTTTGTAACAATAGTGAAACTGACACGCCAATTTCAAAGCGATTGGCCATCGAAGACAAAGCGAATTCTCTCAAGCAGAAAATCAAAACAAACAATGCCATGTTTTGATTTTCTGTTTGAGAAAATTAGGTTTGTCTTGAATGGCTAATCGCTTTGAAATTGGCGTGTCAATTTCATTATTGTTGCAAAATCTGATCTTGTTACCTTGCTTGCCAAAATCTACAAGTAATTCATGAGCTATTCTAAAGGAAAGCCAACGTAAGAGGCCTTTTCAAAGCCATATGTAGTATATTCAGAAGATCGCAGTAGACCAAATCCTATATTTTTGGTTTCGTTGGGCATAGCTCATAGCAGAGATTACTTGGTAGACTTTGGCTTTGCAAACAAAGTTGCAAACTTTAAGTTTAAGCCTTCTAAATTAACTTCAAGCAAAAAAAGAATTTTCAAAACTAAAGCTCCTCCATAGCAACTTTGCAAACGTGTGAAAATATTTTTTTTTGGGGGCACCCTGTATAAACGTACCATCAGCCCCAAACATATGAGGTGGCATTTGACCCACTGGTGCTCCCATTGGGGGCATCATTGCGTGCGGAGGTAATCCTTGTCCCATGCTCGTAGTTGGCCCTCCATCGGATCCTTGTACTTGGGGCGCAGCAGAGCTTGTTGGAGCTCCAGATGCCGCTGAATTTGCCATGCTAACATTTGGCTCATTTTGTTGTATAACTGGAATGTGCATACCAGCTCCCATCGGAGGTGCCATGAATGGTGGTCTCATTCCAGGAATCATATTCGGGTGCCGTTGGAACATTCGTGGTGGAGGTACTTGCATAGGAGCTGAAATAATTACGAATATTGTGAATAAATTTCAATTTGACATGACGGAAAAAATGAACTGAGAAACTCAGATATTGATTAAACATCTTTAAGGATATTTTTCTTTTCAACAATTTCTGTATACTTCGAAAGGACTTTTGGGATTCCATTTGGGATTCCAAATACCAATTTTTAGTTTTGATAAATATGAAGGATAACTTTCAACCGATACAAAAAGAATGAAATGAAAAACACTGAAAAGTTTAGATGTTGGGTAAAAATATTCAAAATATTCAAAGGATATCTTTGTTTTCAACAATTTCTGTATACTTTGAATTAAATTATTTTTTTGGAAATCGGTGAATACTAACTTAAAGTTTAAAGGTTAGAAAAGTAACATTTAGCAAAGCGTGCTAAAAAATTAAATCTTGGAAAACATAATTTTTCACACTGTCGTACGAGGTTTAAAAAACACGTTTCTCTCGACCATAAAAAAACTGCTACGTTCAAAACCACACATCTATGTGATCGTTAGTATGCAGTTTTAGCTATTTAAATATTTAAAGCACCTTTGTCATAATTTCTTCAACCATACACTTAAAGAATAATGAAATGATGCTAAGATTAACTATGAATAATTAAGCTACACATTCGAAGTTAAATAATTGATTGAAACATGCTTATTAAACACTACTTAGTATGAAAAGCGTGAATAAAAAAAATAGTCACAAGTTAAAAGGTACGTATAGAATTAATAAAAGCATATCCATATGAATATTTCACACAACCATTTCAACGAGCCCTTTCACACCCGAATTTCAACTGATAAACAGGCATATCTTGTGGCTATTTTTTTCTAATAAATTATATTTAGCAAGAAGTAGGCAGCAAACTAAAGTAATTAAAGGAACAAAACCACATTATAACTTCTGAAATAAATTAAAAATTCTTTTCGTATTTACCCTCCTAAAAACAAGGCGTTTTACTAGGTTCCTTCCAGGAGGTAAAATTTATAACTGTTGCCATCACAGCAGAATATGTTACCTGCAAATGACCGTGGGAATCCTGGTCTTGCTGCAAAGTTTACATCTGGTGGTGGGAAGCCAATAGGTAGATCATCCTGAGGCCGCCTGCTTACTGACAATGACACACACAAAATCAATTAAAATCATTTTACACAAGTTTCATACTTTTCCATCATTACAGTTAAGTGTCTCACGCTATTATGGTAATTTATCAAACTTTTAAGATATTGCATTGTTGATTTTTTAATTAGATTCTGCAAGAAAAACGTTTTGTCAGAGAGCCAATTTTTTCATTTATACCTCCACATTTGTCAAAATTAGTTGAAATTTGTAAGATTTTAACCGTGAAAATTATGTTATAGTCTTACCAAAATGTTTCCGGTCAAAAACTTAAAATCTTTGTATTGCTATATTGCTTTATCAAAAATGTAAAAATGCAAAAACTGACTCTTAGGCACCACATTTTTTCAGAATCTAATTCAAGAATCGAAATGTAAACTAGAAAAGGTGGATTGCTTGAAAATATCAAAGAAATCAAATAATCATTCAATCAATATCAAATAATCATTCGATCAATAATATATCATTCATTAAGTACTCATGAATATCATATTAATATATAATTTATTGAAATTTTGTTTGGTAGAGTAGCTTGAGTGTTTTATTTAATTGTATATTAACAATTTTGGAGTTATAAAGCAGCAGAATTGTTTCGACAGTCAAGAACTCTGCATAAATGTTTTCTAATAGTCAGTGACTCAATTAGGAGGTGCCAGAATCTGAATTAGCCTCCTAGCTGAATCTAAGCAGCCCCATCCCATCCCTAAATAGTTTTAAACTCGTTATTATGGAATTTAAGCTTAACTTAGTAATTTATTTGATTTCTATTAAGTAAATATATCATTGTAAATATATCGTTGCAAATATATATATCTATATATGTATATAACATACGGTTATTTATTATTTAATACGGTTTGTCAATACATACTCAGTGTATTGCTTCCACCAATGACATCGATGGTGCCCCCGTGTTTTCTGTCAGGAGGAGGCCCAGCCTTAAAATTTCCTGTGCAAAAGAAACTGAAGTGTGAATACAAAATTTATAAAAGAAGAAAAAAAGCTAAAAGATAAAATGAGTTATAAATGCAAATACCATCGTTATTTTATGCCAAATTCTTTATGCCCATGTCAAAACAACAAGCAAGTGTATTGATACTTTTTAGGTCATGTTTAATAAATACAGTAAAATCTCAAATTTGATACATTGGAAGCCATTGTTCTCATTAAATTAATCTATTGTTTTCTCGTTGTTCTGGTCAGAATTCAAGCTCTGAGTTTCTCATCAAGTAGCCGCTTAGATGTTGTGCTTTTTGTGCTTGCAGGGTTTGTTTCAATGTGCTTTTTTAGGAAATGCCACTGTTACAAGCTGTTTGTTCGATACAAAGATTATCGCAACGAAATAGACAATATAAATAAAATGCCAGAAGCGACACAAAAACTATTCAATTTAACAATATGTGTTAGTACTTCGCCCTCACAGACAGCCCTCTTCAGAGCAATTTTGCTTGACAAAAGTTGCAAGACAAGAAAATACAAAAAAATAATCTCTACCTGACATATCAGTGGAAACTGCATTACTTGGACCTGGTGCCAATGACTGCAAAAAAAAAACATGATATTTAAAAGTTTTGATATGATATTTAAAATGTTTATATTGTGCGTAGAATAAAAAATAAAATTTATATGAAAAATATTTGTAAAAATGTCTATTTTGAAATTACTCAGCTTTAAAAAATCATTATACTCTAATTTTGTCACTCGGACGTCGCTTTCAAAATAATTTGATGTTTTTGGCCCTACCGGTTTTGAGGTACAAGCCACCAAACGGGTGAACTTTATTTTGAGACAACCGGTATGTATATATGTGTGTATATATGTGTACATTTCATTTGGCAGAATACTTTCAAATACAAAACTTAAATAAATACAGAAAATTTGTGAAAACACCATAATCGCAAGTGAACATACCAACAGCACACTAACACTAACAGGTTAATAAATAACTAAAAGTTCATGTTGATGCTGAAAATTCAAAACAACAATGACATACGTAAATTTTCCTTTGCCCACTGATTTCAAAACGTAGTCTCCTTTGTCTCTCGCAATATTGTTTCCAAGTATCTTCAGTGAACCCATAATTAAAGTAATCAGTTATGTCAGCACCTAGAAAACAAAGACATTATTACAGTAAATTGATTCTGCTCTATTCTAGATTCAATTAAATTTACATCTGTAGACAAGTCATACTTCAAGATAACATTCTCCAATTACATTGAAAAATTTTAATAAAAGAACGTTTTTACTAAACTTAAAATCTAGTCAGTTAATATTATTTGTCTGAGAGCAATAATTACCCTAAGAGTGCCATTATGTGTTTTTCAGAGACTGACAGTTGAAAAAGAAGACCTGTACTCTGTTTCTGCATATTTGGCAATTAATTCTCGAGGCTTTCTTTCTCATTTTCCCATGGTCAAAGAATATTTTGAGGCTGGCCCTCTGGTAACATAAGGTAACTATTACACACATAGAGTTAAAAAGAAACATCTTTCACATTAAACAAAGCTTTTGAAATGTGCTGGTAATGTGGTACAAAATGAAGGAACTGTTTTGTCCAATTTGCCTTTAAACAAATGTTTGCAAATGCAGTCAAATAAAGCAAACACGTTTCCCAGCAAGAAAAATTCAAAGAACTAGTATTTTTTAGTCAAAAAATAAAATATATATACCTGGTTTTCTCCAAGGTTTTTCATCAGTACCTAAATCAATGTCATATTCATATATTGATACGTTATTTACTGACCCAACAGCATCAATATCAAGTCTTTTTGGATCTCCAGCTGTACCTATAGCAAAAAAACAAACACAAAATCCTAAAATATTTGAACTCATGTATTAAATCTACTCAATTCAACTATGTCAACCTCTTGGACAGACTCAAGCCACAAAGTCTTCTATTTATATTTTATTAAATCCAAAAAACTCATAACTTCTTTGATTAATTATTTCAAAACCAAATTGCAAGTTCAGAAATACAGTCAACTTCCACCTCTAAGAAAAGAAGCCACATTTTTACAAAATTTAAGTGCATCCAATTCATAAATTATTTTCTACTTTCTTGTATATTTTTTACTTTATTGTATAAAGTTTAATTGAGTTTTATTTTAAACCATCCAACCTAAATAAAACAATTTTGTACAACTCAAAGTTATCTAGTACCCGTAAACGTATTTTCAGATTTTTGAGTGTTGCATTCATAGTTCAATATTAATTTCTGAGGTATGGAGCAGCTCAGAGTTGTTTTGGTAGTCAATTGCCTTGGGAAGGTTTGCTTGTGAACCAGAAAATGCCATCTTAGCTCCAAGAATTGTTAACAATTTTAACACCTCTCACCATTTAAAAAATCACTTACCTGTGGCTGGTTTTGAAACTGCAGCTGCACCTTTAGGGGCCCAATTAACACCAGCACCAAAAGGAGCTCTGAAAAAAAATTAAATTTTGCAATTTGTTTTAAAATTTAACAACCATCAACTGAAATACCTCACATAACTTGCTTATCACAAATGCAAATCTGCCTAAATATGTTGTTTCTGCAATGTTAATTCCAGTTTCTTACCCATACCCTCCTGTGGTACTAATTTCATCAATGGTTACTTGGACGTCGTCATCATCATCATCCTCTTCTTCTTCGTAAGATTCTTCATCATCGTTTTCCTGCATAAAAATCATTCAAAAGTTACATTTGCTGACACTTACACAGATGCATTAAAGAATGCAAAAATTCTGACATTGGTTCCCACATAAAAAAGCAGCATACTAAGAAACCTGAAAACTTGGAGAAGCAGTTCAAAATATTTCAAAAATGCAGTGTACTTGATATATGAAATGCTGTGTTCATCAATGACAAACAACAAAAATCATTGTTAGCTCATAAAAACATACCTATTTTAAGAGTGTAAATCAAAGAAGGTGAATGTTCAAACATTCAGTAAAATTATCAATGAACCAAAATATTTTCATGGCAATATTTCTAAGTTTACACCCTCTCTGGTGTTTAATTATCATGTGATTCATAGAAAGGATTATTTTTGTTATTATTTTCTGATTATCTGCAAGCAAAGCCAAGCTGAGACTTTAAAAGAATAATTTCAAAATAATAGTAATTTATAAAAAATAAAATGACTCACACCAGTCACAAGTTCCTTTGCATTATCATCAATTTTAACATCAGAGTTGCTCACAGTACTTGGCAAATGTGAAGCTCCAGTAACATCGGCAAGTCTGCAATTATCACACATAAAAATCACATAAATTACACATACACTGAGCACAGAAAAAGGTGAAACTAACCATACAGAGTTTCTTTAACTAATACAGCATAACAAGTAATTTTAAGTACTGAATAAAACAAAAATAAATTGCAAATGAAAACATGTAATTTATGCTTTTATTTATTTATTCAAATTGAATTCATAACTCCTTGACAATAAATATTTTATGATTTTACAAAAACTAACTTTATCAAAGTACATAAAATAATCATAAAATTAAACTGCAATGTAATTTGAAACAGAAAACCATGTTATCAACTCACTTCTTCTCAAACAACTCTGAAATTCCAGCCTTGTTGCTCTCAACTACAATAATTCCAAACATAATATATCAGAAGTTATTAAATTTGTGATATAGAATATTACTTGGGTGGATGAAATGTTTATATATACATGAACTCTGAGATCCATTGTTTTTCCAGTGTTACTCAAAAAAATGTGCACAACGCTTTTTGATGTACACTGCAAAGTTTCCATAATTGGATAATATGCCATGTCCATTTTACTATACAATACATTTTTTATGTTTCTTAAATTATTTTTTTATGCAAAAGTTTTTTTCTGCTAAAAGAATCTTGACATGGATATTTGATTGTCTCCTCAAATAAAAAGATCTTCCTTTTTATCCGATGTCTTCTGTTGTGGTGGTCAGTGACGTCTTTTGATAAATGAAAATACGGCCAGAAAGGAAGAACAAAACCTTTTCTTCCAAGCAATATGTTTGTCAACAACAAAGATGAAAGCATGAGCTTTTGCTTTTGGGGTTAAGATTTTTTGATAAATTTCTCATTTGTGAAAGGAAGAAAGTTGATGAAAACGGACGGAATTTGTTAGAAGTTCATAAAAAAGTTTTGTCAAACAAAAATCACAGAAGATAATTTTGTTCTGTGGCAAAGATTTCCTGCTCCCACAGATCACGGCTGTTTACGACACGGAAGTCAAGTCTGGTCAAAAAATTATAGGCCATTATGGCACCTCGCGATAGAAATTAATCTTTAGCTCGCATTCCATAAATCCTATCAAAACAACAAAAAAAGCATCAATTTTGCCATTAAATTCTCCTTAACATTGATTTAGGTTGACAAACGGAACGTTTTCAGGTAAGTAACAAAAACATTTTGAAGCTCACTTTGCCAGATTCTGTTTCCAGTGACAACAGAATCTGCAAAGCCCACTCGATCATATCTCGATGAAGATTTATCAATAACTTGAGTTCTATAAATAATATCAAAGCAGCAAAAAAATCATTGAATTCTGCATTAAATTCTCAACAAGAAAGAAAAATAATTTTATGTTTTTTAAAAAAAATATTTAAAGTTGATCTGACGAAACCACCAAAATGTGACAATGGAATTCCGAGAAAATAGACAATCTCACACAACACTTCACAATCGAAAGTCATTTATAACTAATGTTTTATAAACATTATTAAGAGCCATTGTCTGTAAGAGTCAGGCAGACCCCAATAGTGACCCTCTCCAAATTGCTCAAACTAACACAGTCTGAGGTTCTTGTTATTCTGGCCACATCCTGAGAATTTCACGGAAAAATATTGAAAATCCAGATTTTTAGAGTAATTTCAAATTTTGAAAAACTTTGTCATTTTTTTAGAAAAATTGGCATTTTTACCCAAAATGCATTTTTAGGGGCCAAGTACTCCTGGTCTCCTTACTTTTTCTGGTAGAAATAAATTTTTTTTTTTTCATCGTTTGGGGGTCTAGGAACCAATGCTCAAAACCCCACAAAATCGCATTTTCAGCCGTTTTTAAGAACTCATAAATCTTGAGGCCAGCAGGACCCCATGGGTATTTTTGGTTTTTCTGGTTTATTATGACCCAGAATATCACAAAAAGGTAAAAAACCTGAGGTGTCCAAAAAAACCTGGTTTAAAATTGCGATTTTAAAAATTTTTGACCGATTTCTGGGGTCAAAAACCGCCAGGGGCAACGATTTGGTGAAAAAATAGTTTTGGTCATTTTTCATAACCTTCCCCCTCAACCCATTATGCAAAGAAACATGTGGGGTCTTGAGTCAATAGGCTAAAAAAGGGCAAAAAATCAGGAAAAAACCCATATTTTGCACTATATTTGTGACCGGATACCAATTTAACGGTCTATGTTTTGACTTGGTAATAAATCCAGTTCTCATATCTTACTCTTGACGACTGAGGGAG
>JAYJMH010033199.1:0-16601 GCA_036873815.1 Phacellophora camtschatica
AAGGAACAATTTTTGAAATTATTCTTGATAATTTATTGAAGATTGATGTTCAGATATGCAAACAGGAAATAGAAAACAAAATGGACAATGATTCAGATGATGAATTTGACAGCTTGGATCCACAAATCAAAATAATTTTATCCTACCTAAAAGTGAAATTGATAAATATTATAGTTGATGTTTAAACCAACGCTCTCAAAACCAACACTTCAAAATCAAACCACATTATTGTGTGGTATATGTTCTTATTATTTCAATTCCCAAAATATATTAAATAAAACAAATGAAAAATCAAATTTTATTCCACATAGGTGGATGACAGCAACAACGTTTTGGCCTGCACTTTATGTCGATCAGGAAGACAATCAATGTCGACATTGGAAAGAGCTTCCCATAGAAAAGTATCATGGCCAGAACCATCACTAAAGCCTCCAAGTTTTAAGGTATGAAAGATGAATTATACATCAAGTGATCTGAATTATTTATATACAAATATAACTATCTGTGATGAAGAATAACAATTTTAAGAATTTTTTCAGCTTTTTACCATTGATAAACCCTCCAAACCTCCTTCACATTTGGTTTTCATTAATTACTCAAAGTTTTGCCATTGTTTAAACTCCAATTTTAACTATAAAATGAACTTCACCTAAAACAAATTGTGTTTTAGGAGTCTCAAACATACACATCAATCGATGATGCTTTTGGTACTGTCATGCAATTTATGAACATGACAACAAGGCAGTGCAAAGTAAGTTTGCAAATATTTTTGCATTTTTTCCTTTGATTTCCATACACAATTTTGTGCTTATAATACTTGATAATATAATATTAATAAGAATTACTCCAAAGTGTCGATCTTTGTCAGTTGTTTAAACACAACTTTTATAGCAAAAGGGTAAGTGTGTGGCTGTTTTAATTGTATTGCATAAAGAAATCAATGATTTAATAAAAGCTAAATTTTAATAAAAATACACCTCATCTTCCTAGGTGGCATACTTTATGTGCATGCCTCCCTAAAAAGAATAATATGTTATTGAAATGTTCTAAATGAAAACATAAATAATGCTTTTCTTTTTTGCCTCAGAGATACTATAGATGTAGAGATGACGGTCCGACACAAGAAGATAAAGTCCATTGTCAAAGATTTCATGCTTCACAACAGGCTAGTCATCCAGACAAAAACCCTGTAAGTTTGGTGGGCAATTTTGTATCAAATCTCATATCATCTCATCAAATGGTAAAATTAAACTGATGAAACTGTTTGACTTGGAGGATTCGAGTTGCAAGTTCTGCTCATTCACATTTAAGATTCAAAACAAAACTGACACTCTCTTGTACTTTTTCATGAAATGGTTTATTTCCCTGGGGTATAAAGTCAAACTACTGCAGCTCTAAACTAAATTAACTTGAACTCACTTTACTCAAACTCCAAGCCGAATTGAACTGTTTCATATATCTCTTGAGAGAACTATCACTATTCAGCTCCCTGGAAAAAAAACAATGTTAGGGAGGCAGTGTTTCCATTTTCAAGTTTCTCTTTGTTTTCAAGTGATAATTGCTTTGAAACCAGTGTGTCAATTTCACTATTGTTGCAAAATTTGCCTCTGTTGATCCCTGGTTAATCGAGGAGCTTGCAAACTCAAACAAATTGATGCTTCTCTTGAAAGTCTGAACTATATAACCTTAATGAAAATAATTGTTTCTTTCAGCTTCAAAAGCCTGATGATGTAAGAGTAGAAATGGCTCCTGGGACATATGCTATTAGTGCAGGAAAATGGGGTGCAGAAAGAGACCATACACACGTAGTCCATGTTTCACCTGGACAGACAATTGACCTGACTTTTGGAATTTAACGACTATGAAACTTATAGATACTACGATTTGTATATTAACTTAATCTTTGTATTAACTTAATCTTTGTAAAGGCAAACCTTCATATTTTCTTATTTAAACTATTTTCAACATATATATATCTATGTAAATTTTTTTTCAGTTTCCAGCACCTCAACAGTGTAAGACATACCTGGACTATATTGTAGATATTTTTTCTAAAGACTGCATCCAATGATCCCACACTCTATCAACCAATTACATAATCAACCACGCGCTTTCATTTCGTTTCATTCAGCAAGCTTTCTTTAGCTTTTTTCTCCTTCAGTTGACAAGATGTTGAGAAAATTTTCACTTGTCATCTATTTGTTTCCCACTAAAAACTATAAAACCCTTCTTATTCAATATTTCTCATTTGCCAAATTCCCACCAGCGTCAGCAAAAAATAAAATGAAAGTTTCCCGCATTTCAGCATTCAAAAGGTCTGGGGAGGAACGAAAATTTGTTCTCGCTAGAATTTTTAAATGTGAATACTTTAGATGCATGGCAGCTAAATCCCTCGGAGAGGTATAGTATATTTTTCATACTGGAACTTTCATTTTTGCAGTTTTTCTGGGGTGTCATTTCATTTTCATATAAAAATTTAAGAACCGGCTGCAAAATAGGTCAATTTTTTCTAGAACCGGTATAGATCTCTTGCCAGAAAATTTTTCTGGAGCCGGGTTGAAAATCATTGTTTTCGTTGGCACCCTCCGTCTTTTGGTACCCCGGGGCTAAATTCCAACAAAAGAGAATAACCACATTTTAATATTTCCTTTACTTTGATAATAAAAAAGTAATACATGCTTCAGATTAGTAGATTAACCCGAACTAAACTGAAATAGTTACAGTGCAAGATATAATTTCGAAAACGTACAAATATTCGCGGGAATGTTCCTATATTTTGCAAATTTATATTTATTTCTTATTGGCCTATCCCAACAATTGGCTGAATTAAATACAAAATTATGAAATGTTTTTCAACATGGCTGCCGTCGTATCTATTGTATTATAATTCATCCATGGTCTTTAGGAAAATGTGAGTTGTTGTGTCCCTGTACCCGTGAAGAGGTTGTTATTGTTGCAAGTTTACAGGGCACAGGGATGCAAAGGGTTAGGAAAAACAACAACTAGGGCACAGGGATACAAGTCTTCTTTCTCAAAGCCCATGATTTATCGCTGTGTGATGATCATTTATTGAATATGTACAAAAAACATCGCCGTTTTACAATATAATTGTGTGATTAAAACTAAAATTAGAATAATAGATTTAAAGTTCTGTTTAATAAGAAATCCAGGCATAATGGGGCATCCAGTAAATTTCCCATGCAGAAATGCTTTATGTATCAACGCAAAATTTTACCATGAGCAACACGATTCTGGTGATTTGCAATATAGTATCTGATATAGCAATATAGTATCCTAGCGCCCATGCAATATAGTATCATACTACCCGTAACACGTAATGCCACGTTGTATACTACATTGCATAGGAACAAGGAGACAATGGGCGCTGAGAGATTGGTCACGATTCTACCATTTGAAAAAAGCTAGTTAACGCACATTTTGTTGATGGTAAATTAGAAATAATATATTCGAAGTAGATTAGTTTCGTTTAGTAAAAAGTTAGAATCTACGTAAAATTCGAATTAAAATAAGATGATGAAAAATAAAAAACTCAAGCATGAAATCATAAGATGACTTTGTTTGTTTTGAGATGATGAAAAAGATGAATGAAAAAACATATTGAGATATCGCTTAATACATCCTTCTCCTCCCAGGACCAGTTTTTCTTTTACAAATTTTCCTTCATTGAAACTGAGTATTCATTATACTGCAAATTGTTTCTAGCTTCACTTACTATTTTTTAATTTGTGGATGTTTTCATCAGGGGCCCCCCTGTAAAACAGTCTGTGTTGAAAGTCCATATATATATATGCGCCAAATGATACCGTAAATCCTCGAAGCAGCCTCTGGGGGGCTAATTGATTTTAAGCCTTTTTGGGTGGGGGTTTAGTTCGAAGTCGGACTCCCTCATATGGGATAGCTACATAAATATAAATACTTCGAGATAACAACAGATGAAAAAGAACAACACACACATATATAAACAGAATTCGCCGAATAAAATATGAAATAACAGGCGTTAATGAAATACGGAATATGAGGGGGGGGGGGGCAACTCAAGGATTTATGGTATTTGAAGGTATTTGTTTGATGTCAGCCATTGTTCACAACCGTCCGTACAGTGACCATGTCATCATATCATGCAGCCTTTTGGCTCTAAGACTGAAGTTTTATCTACTCTTCGCTTATTCACTCTCGCTTACTCACTCATTCCTTCATTCGTTTATTCCTTCATTCACTCATTCGTTCGTTCATTAATCACTCATTAACTCATTCACCAGTTCATTCATGCATTCATTCAGTTGTGTTGAAAACATAACCAAAATCAATTTTCTTAGATAAAATCACAATTAAGTAATTTAAAAATTGGGAAAGTAACAATTTTTAAAAATTAATAACAAAAACATCCTGCACAGTATTTAAGCGATTTAAGATACGATTTCAAAATAAAATAATGTCGAGTTTTGTAGAGTTCACTTTCACGTACATTCAATCATATTGAGCTAATTTGTCTTGGTCCCTCCACTGCTGGTTACGATATTAATCCCTAGAATATTGAAAACTCTTCGTAAAATTAGAAAAAGCATACAGTTCATTACAATGACACCAGGTATATATGCAATTTTTTCTATTGCAACGTTTTTATAAACTTTTTTCCTACTGTGGGATCACTGTGCGTCGTGGAAAGAAGTTAAGAACCGTTTAAATTTAACATTTAATATTTTCAAAAGTCGAAGGAAATTAACATCTAAATTTTGTCCCAGTCTTTTTCATATCCCTGTTTCTGTGTCCAAACGTTCTTTCTGTACAATCAAAATTGAGAACAAATCTTTTTCAAACATTAGATGAAATAATACAGTCGACTAAAATAGCTGTTGAATTATTAACCAAACTTCGATTCAATTCCAAATTTCTATAAAACAAGATCTTACTTAATTAATCTACATAAAATCTTTCATTGAACCAAGTTAGCTTTAGGACAACTTCTTTTGGACTGGCTAAGTTTGTTTTCAAGCAGACCTTAAGTTTCTCTTATATCATGTAAACAGAATGAAAAATTATTGACTTGGCTGGGGCAAATTTCTTGAAAACCATCAAAATTTGCTAGCTGGTCAACAGAAAATTACAGAAAAGTTGCAAAAAACAGAAAAATGTGCCCACAATGCAATATTCTTACTAACTGCAGATATATTCATGAGATATGTGCTAACAAAAGCAATGGTCCTAAGTGGGGTTTTCAAAAGCTCTCTATGATGTTCAATACTTTGTTGTAAAATAGACGTATAATATCCTACTCACTATTACACGAGTCGCCGCAATATTAAAATTAAACACCAAACCGCTCCTTGTAGAAGGACTTAAAAACAAATCTGTACATTTATCTTTAAATTTATCTCAACAATTTCACTCCTGGAGAAGCAACATGGCCCATAGCTACAACGTAAAAAGTCATATTTTCAAGGGGTAAACACTGAAAAATTATATGTTCATTTAAAAGAATTTAGCCTGAAGTTTTATCCAAAAATAAACTGGATTTCTTGAGCTACCCCCTGCCAAATAGAAACTTAGATAGAATTAACCATGCTATTTGAAGATATATCTGGGACTGAAAAAATAGTTCAGTGAGACAAAAGTAAAAAGGATATAATGTCCGTGTTAAACGTCACGCTTCTCGTGTGCCGAGTTTAACATCAATAGGTTCGACTCTACTTGCTGCTCTGGTCGGGGCTCTGGGCTCCAGACTCGAAACGGCGCATTGGATGGCCTAACGCCACCCCTACGGCACTACTATGGAAAGACACGGGACTAACTACTTCCGAGATGCTTTATGCAATGAAAGAAAGAGATAAATGGAAAAAGAACTTGGTCAAGACTTTACCGTCCCCAATGGGAATTAGATAAAGAAGAAAAGAAGGAATGCTCGATTCCACCTCGACAATGGCGACAATTTGAGAAAGATTTTAAGCCCAATTGCGTCAATTTTAATCCAGCAGCAGAATGGATTTAATTGTATTAACTACCAGAAACAAAATTGTATCATTGCATGTGCTATGTAGGTACAAAATAAGCATGCATTAGTTTTGGAACACGAGAAGGACGACGTTTAACTCGCTCTTGCCTTAAAGATGCGCTCTTGCCTCAAAGTTCGGCTGAATTGGTCGCTCTAAATTCGTTGCCGCGTTAAACCACACGAGAAGCGCAACGATTAACTTGAACATAATTTATCACATGCTTCAAAACCTTGTCATTGCCAGCAAAATTAAGCAAATACTTTGGATCTTAATCTGAAAAATTACTGTGAGATGACCTTGTTATTTGCAAACGTTTGCAAATGTGAAAGAATGCTCAATAGAAATGTTCAAAAATCTAAAAGTATATACGCTGACCATTCAGCAAAAACTGACGATTACAACTGATGTATAAAACCCTACCAAATCCATCCATCACGGATATGAAAAGGTCCACATTACCTCCAACCTGGATCTAATACCACTCATAAGGATTTGGCGTTTCACAAACTGGCAAGCAATATCATTACAGTGGAATGTTTCTTCTCTGCGTAATTAACTGTAGTAGCTTCACGGGAGGAGAACTGAAGCTGGAACATGCATCTACTCTCCATTCTGTCTAACAAAACTACTTTCTTATGCTGCACACACTTGCTCTCTTTGGACACTGTATCGTAAATCGTAGCCGTTGTATCCCAGTATACAGCAAGACATTCATATCAAACGAATCTCTTACCAGGAGGCAATCTCTCTTTCTCAATGATTAGTATTAGAATCCCTGTCCCCGCAGACACTTGAACAATGCTCTACTGTTTTTAACAATGCTCCATTGTTTTAAACAATGTTAGTTTGCTGACTAAAACGTCATGAATTTGCACTGGTAATGCTCTGTGACGAAGACTGCGATTCACTGAAGAAAAAAATTGGATGTTGTCAATGAAGGAATACAAAATAAGAAACTGTTGAGATTGTTCTGTATTAAACGGTGCAGGCTAATGAAGTAATAGCTTTCCCTGGGTAGCATAGGAGGGTCGTTTTTAGCTCAATAGGGGGGTCTTTGTTAGCTCATAGTAGAGATAATACCACACATCATCTCCAGATACATGACAAATAACAGTTGTACATTTCATTCTCAAAAGCTTATTTTGAAATGTGTATCTTCAAAAAGAATAATATTTGTCATATATCCAGAGATGGTGTGTGTGTGGTTATCTCGGCTGTGATCTGACACCAACCGTCGGTCACGTAATTTTGACCTCATGTATTATGTTTCGAATATCCTATACATAATTTTGAATTTGAATTATATAATTTGAAGTATAGAGGATCATCCTAGTTCTATATTTGCATCTCCCCCACCCAATTCTCCCAAATCAATGTCAGGTGTATATTTTCCGAAAAGTTTCAGAAAAGTCAACGGAGCATTCCAAAACCAAGATGATCCTTGAACTTGGATAACCCTGTCCCCGAAGATGTGCATGTGTTTAAGGGAGGAAACAATCCTCCCTCCAATTTTAGTGGGATTATGTTAAATTATGCCACGTGCGGAGATCTTAAATCTCCTGGAAGTCTGTCGAAGTGTTGACTCGCTTCTTGATTCGTGTGAGCTAATAAAAATGAATAAAATCAAGGTGATTTTCAATTGATTTATACTGGAACTAAATTTTGAACAACAACGTTTGCACATTTTACCAAGGCTTTAAAAGTGTCTCTCAGGAAGCCCTGAATGCCAGGGCAAAAAATAAGTTTATAAATTAATTCATTTGTATTTTTTCACGCCGTTTTGCGGAGTTACTGCTTTACGTTATTTAAAAGTGTCTCCTACCTAGTGATAAAAAAGCTTACCTTAATTTACAATTACTTGTTTCTGCCAAATCATCTGGAATTGGTCCATTAGCTTTGGGTACGTCAATTACTATCTCAGTAACGTGTGATTTATTTGAATTCGATTTTTGTGTCTCTGGTTTTGATTCTGAATTCGAATGTTGTTTGTGTGATTCAGGTGATTGCGTTGGTGAACTTGATTTAGGCGATTGCGATTTACTAGGTGATTTTGATCTCCTCGGTGATCGTGGCGATCGTTGTGATTCAATCGTTCCATCGGAACTGATGTTGATAACCTGCCGACTGTAAATATCAATGGATAATAATATTAAGCAGAACAAATAATATATATACTTTATGAACACATACAGTAAAAGCCCAAATAGATAAGGTTAATTTATTCCGTTTATTTTGATTCAAACTCATCACTTAAAAATGTGAATTTCATTTTTTCCCATCAAAAATCATTTTGTTATGTAACTGACTAAACTATAATCTTCATTGTAACGTTAAGATTTTTTTCAGAGAAAAGCTATCCAGAAAAGCTATCATCAAAAAATTTAATTTTATGATTTTTTCTTCAAAAGACGTAAAAAATTAAGACCCCCGTGGCGGAAACTTCATATTTCTTCGCTATGCAATCTCTTACCCCTCCAGCTGCGAATTGAAACCTGGGTTATCTCGAAATTTACACAATTTCCTCCGTAAATAAATAAAAATAACATTTACTTTCCATTTCACTGAAAGACAAATAAAATTACGAACATTTTGAGTGACGAAGCCCCTATTTTGATATGCAAGTTTGTTTACTGGGCTTGGAAAACATTCGAACGCCATTTTTGATGAGCCTGTGCAATACTTTTGCTCACGAAAAGTGTATTTTGTACTTACACGATGCCTGATTGTCTTACCTCGAAACAGTGACTATTGAAACATTAGAACGTGGCGAACTCAGACTTGGACTTGTCTTCTTCGGTGAATCTGATTCAGCCTCTTTTCGCTTTTGAGAATCTTTCATTTCCTTATAAAACAATAAACACAATTCAGGTGCTTGTAAAACATTTAAGATTGACTCTAGTAAAGACATTTTAAAGCAATTTCATGTCATAATAGAAAGAACGTTTCGTTGAAAAATGAGGGACAAATGATGGGCCCATATTTTCAAACAAACCTTCGTTTTAGCATGGTCAAGGAAAGAATATAACGGAAACGTGAGTAAGTTTATAATATTTTTGTAAGTTTTTGTGTAAATTATTTTACAATATTTTATATATTCGATGCCATCTGTGCAGGAGACAAAGTTGAAAATTGTCATCGACATTATTCCTGAATTTTGTAAAATCCAAATTATTTTCGTTGTCTTTCTTCGTTTGATTTTCTTCCGGAAAAATTCCGGTTCTCAAATAACTTTATCTTATAAAATAAATTGGCTGGCATGTGCTACCTCCTGCAAAATGAAACTTTTATATGATTTGCCTGTTTATCAGAAATAAATCCGGGCGTGAGAGGGTTAATGAAAACTGCTATCAAACTTCCCGCACACGTTAGAAAAATCCAATCTTCAAACCTTTGATTTTTCCTCTGAACCTGATGCATCGATAACAACGAATCCACCGACAACTTGCGATGTTGTCACTAACATTGGGTCGTCGCCAGATTCGAACACATCGACCTTTACATTCCTGAAAACGATAACAAAAAAATCTCTCTTTTAAACCTGCAAATAAATCATTTGCATGAAAGCCATATGAAAGTCATGCCGGCACAAATACGCACGTCGGCATGAAATTTGAAAAAAGCACTCCAGTTTACATGAAACAGGCTTGAATGGAAGCAAGTTTTCCACATGGTCAAAAGGAATGAAAAATATTTCATTTCAATTCACCCCGTAAAAAATTGACATTAGAATTTCATGCCTGCGCAATAAACTGCATAAACATCATGCCGGGGTGAGTTTTCTGTCGCCTTCACGTGTAAACACAATAGCGACTAAGAAAAGCAGTATGAATAGAACTCATACCGGCATGTATAAAATGTCGCGTCTTATAAGAAAAGCCTCTTATGCTGAAATACTAATTCACAATAAATTAAGCAAGTCAACATAATAACCAAATGCTGAACAGAATTCAAGGAATACTACAAAAAATGTCCAATTCTACATTCATAGCGAATGTGTCAAAATGTTGACGATTTCTACTGTCAGCTCTTTCGCACATTTCAATAAACAGCACATTTCAACAGATTTTTAAAAAATTCCCAAAACGATAGAACTGATGAATGTGCACAATTTGCATTAGGAGGGTTGAGATATTATTTCAGTACACTAGGCGGCATTGAATTTAAACAGCCAAATTTTACATTAAGAAACTACAAATGGAAAACCGCATTTTGAGAAAGCGCAAGCTAATATTTTTCTGAGAACAAGAGATTCAAATACGAATTTGTAACTTTTTCAACGTGTTTTGTCAAATATATACTGACTAGAGCAGCGTCGCCCTGACTGGAACGTCGCCCTGAATAGAACGTCGCCCTGAACTGAGACAAGCTTCGTTTTTACCCTCGGTTCATTCTCTGGACATTTTGGAAACAACTAATCTAATAAAAAGTGCATCTGATTTTAAATTAATGCTCTAAACGAAACATATTTCAAACAAAAAGATCATAAAAGCCAGATGAAAAAAAATACAAAAAGCTAAGAAACTCGAAAAGCTTATTTTCAAAAACCCTCAAATAAAACCATCAAGGCCAGATTTCTGTTTTAAATTCATCATAACAAACTATCACTTACTCATCCTCCTGAGATTGTTTAGGCTTATCTTCTGTTGCTTTTTCTTCACTCTTATCATTTCCAGCATCGTTATTTTCTTCGCTTGGAGAATCAGATTCTCTTACTTCTTGGCTAACCTCGCTAGCCTCATTAGGTTCAACTGTTTCGCTGGGAAATGAAAATGAAACTCGTACTAAAAATAAAAACTAGTACAGGCTATACAGCAACCGTCAAAATGAGCAGTGCGAAGCTAACACGTTGCGTTGGAGAAAGATCGGTCCGACAGAGCCTTGAAAAAGCTGCAGCGCCTGTAGCACCACTACCATAGACTACGCGTAGCATCGGAAGTATCGAGTCTGCACGCAGGCTACGCTTCCAGGAAGGCAGTCGCCTTATTCCAGTATTTCACAAGAAGAGGAAAAAATAGAACTGAGAGAAAAAGAGAGGGAAAAGACTTGAAAAAGTAAAATAAAAGGAAGGGGCAACGGAAAGCGGGTGTAATTTTATAGTTTATTTCGAAAAAAATAT
Source organism: Phacellophora camtschatica (assembly GCA_036873815.1). Taxonomy (NCBI): domain Eukaryota; kingdom Metazoa; phylum Cnidaria; class Scyphozoa; order Semaeostomeae; family Ulmaridae; genus Phacellophora; species Phacellophora camtschatica. Next base: position 11,128 of record JAYJMH010033199.1, read on the forward strand.
AACAGGAAATTTTCTTCATGTTTTGGGTTGGTGTTAGATCATAATTAAGGTAATGACACACACCATTTCTAAATCGATAAATGCATACCTTTCTTTTTGAACCTCTGGTTTTTCTTGTTCAGATTTTTCTTGTTCAGGAACATCTTCGTCCATTTTATCGTCTAGAAGTAAATTTTATGACCAGTTTAAATAAAAATGAAAATTTGTTTTAATAAAAAACAACGGATAAATATGACCCACCGTGCTATAAGAACATTGAGACTTTGAATAGAAAAATGTGTAAATGGTGTCCCTTGGGGAACTCATGAGAAAAGACAACCAATAAATAGGGTCTGCTGCGTTACAAAAACATTAACAAAAAATGTATAATTTGTGTCCTTTGGGAAACTCATGAGAAAAAACAACCAATAAATTGGGTCTGCTGCGTTACAAAAACATTAACAAAAAATGTGTAAATGGTGTCCCTTGGGGAACTCATGAGAAAAAACAACATTAAATAGGGTCTACTGCGTTATACACCTTGAGTTGAGAAATTAATAAATTTGTGTCCTTTGGGAAGCTTATGAGGAAAAAATCAATCAATACAGTGTCTGCCGTGCGATAAAAATTTTACACTTACAATAGACAAATTAGCAATCATTTATCCTTTGGGAAACTGATGAGAAAAACAACCGATATATGGAGTCTGCCGTTTTATGAAAATATCAACGCTTCATTGGAAATACATGAGAAAACATAACCGATAAACAGGATCTCCAGCGTTATAAAACATTTCATAAAAATTTGAATAGAAAAAATGTGTCCTTTCGGTCACCCACAAGAAAACACAACCGATAGATAAAATGTGTGCAGAGTTCAAATACTATAACTACCCCACCCTCCCCGCAACTTGCATTAAACAAATCAAAAATTGGTTCTTAAATAAGAAGAGTATAATCAGAAAAAAAATGTATCAAACCTTCTGGAGAAATCTCTTTGTTGCTTTTATTTACAGATTCTGCTTTGATCGAATCATTGCTATCCTCGTCCATAAAAACAGGCGATTCTTGAGTAATTGTTTGCTTCTCAGTACCTTCGTCTGTGTCACTGTTTTGAGAATTAAAAGTTCATACAATGAAGTGATTATGTTTGAAGCGCGATGATGAAAGTAACCTATAAATTTGAGAACCTAACCAAGATAAATATGTTGCAAAAACTACAAAACAGGGCTGCCCGAATTGTTACGAGTAGCAGTTGTGGTGCCTCTGCAGCTCCTTTATTGCAAATATTAGGCTGGCCTTCAATCGAACAGCTAATGGGTAGAGAAAAACATCAACTATGATGTATAAATCGTTAAATTATGTTGCTTCGGAAAAAACCTCGGTTATATGTTCACGCGATTGTCTGACGTTCACAATGCATCGACTCGACACTTATCACCACAAATGTGAGCAGTAATCGCCCTAACAAGACGTTTCAAATCAAAACTGTGTCACTGTTTCAATACTAAAATGTTCATGCAATCATGTAATTTTGGTTGAAGCGCAATGAATAAAAATCAATACAAATAATTAATTATTTCCCCAATTAAGACTTTAGGAATCGTCCTCACATGATTCTTAAAATGCACATTAAAAAAAAAATTTAAGAACAAAATGTGCAATTGTTATTTGTCATATATCTGAGGATAGCCTGCGGAGCTTAAAGTCTACATGATCTAGTGAGCGACCTACCATGAAAATTTACCAATATCCGTAAAATCAGCAAAGCCAGTCTCGTCCGTAACTTCCACAGCCAAAGTAGCACCCGGTTCTACCCATCCTACCGCAGCTGCATCTAGAGTGTCCATGGCAACGCCACCTGAATCGAAATTCGCTGTCCATTCTAACGAAGAAAAAGCAGTAAAAATTACCGAGCAAGCCCATATTTGTTTTTGCATTCATAAAATATATATATATATAAAAGCCAGGCTTACATGAGGTCGCAATGTGTCACTGAGAATCGAAAGACGGTGAAAGAAAATCGCAGGAAGTCACAGAAAATCGCAGGCAGCAGCAAGAAAAAACAGTTATAAGTGGCAGCAAAACAATTAAGACAGGGTAATACAAAAATCTAAAACTAATTATTTTTCCCCATGAAATTGAGTTTCAACCAGTCAGAGAGTTTTCATATAAATTCTGATGTTGCAAAATGTCCCAGAAAACAAATCTTGTCATTTTTTGGAGACTCTGCGACAACAGTAGTATATGTTGCAATGCTTTCGAAAAGCTATTTCTATAAGTCGCAAAGTTTTGCAGACACATTCCTTGCATTTACAATCCTCTGTGACACCTTGCGACTATACGCAACTCATGCTTAAGTTGCTGAAAAAATACCAAAACATATTTCAGTTGAGCAAAACGTTCATCAACAATAAATAACTGAACATTTATCAACAATGAAACTCTTAACAATAACAAGAATAAAAAGACAATAGCACCAAAAATGAAAGGTACATATTAGGCTCTGGCATTTCTTAACAGATATTCGGCGCGAATAAAGAACAAGAACAGTATACCTGACTCCGATACATCGATATCCATATTTTCATCTGAAATCTTTTCGTCGCTTTTCTTCGTTGTGAAAGGGTCGTTTCGCTTTCCTTCATCAGTGAATACAGATTCCTCATCGCCAGAACTACCAGATTCTTCACTACTATTTTCTGAATCATCGCTGTTGCTTTCTGCAGGCCTTTGTGAAATAAAAGAAAAAACAACTGTTCAACCAAACTGTATGTTAGATGTGAAAATTACTAACTTCCCTTCCTCGCCATATTTACTTGCAAATGAATCCTTTTATAAACAAATTATCTTGCAGCTCAAACGAAACTCATCAATAGAAAATTAATCAATGAATTACATGTGTCATAACAGTGGCCGATAAAGTGTGGGAGCACGGCTCCCAGGAAATTTTCAGCTGTACATTTTGGTCCCAGGAAGATTTTTTGACAATGTAAAGCTTTTCTGAAAATTGAATAAAAAGGCAAATCCTTAGGCAAAATTCTGTAGTAACAAATAGAAAAATTCAAAATTCAGGAATCATGTATATATTACAGCTCACAGTAAGGCAAATCTGTCCATTTTGAGGAAGTTGGCAGAAACTTTTCGCCAAAAAATTGAATGTTCCCAGGAACAAAAAGATTATATCGGCCTCTGTGTCACAATTTGAATCTCTATTTACCATTTGTTTTTACGTAGTCAGACATTGTTTGGCTGATGGCAACATTTGTGAACATTATTCAAGAATATTCTGTAGTGTCTGCAGCATCGCTACCAAAAGGTCAGCCTTACTTGAGAATTTCACAAGGAAGAGGAAAATAGAAGAAAATAAGAGAAAGGAAACGTAATATAAAAAGAAGGAGTAAAGGAAAGCAGGCGTAATTTTATAGGTTGTTTTGAAAATATAACAGGTATGACACGAAATATTTTGCTACCAGGAAGGAACTTCTTTCTGTAAACCTACCTTCGTTTCATGACTGCTTTTGTTGACAATTTCAGCTCCCTTTCTTTCCATACATCCTAAAATAAACGCATCTGTTTAATTCCTTGCATCCATCAAATTTGTGTGCGCAATTTTATCACACGTGCATTGCTAATCTCTTCACTTCAAATCAATTCTATTTCATAGATTTCAAACCAAAATATTTAGAAAAGTGATATTCAAGACAGAAAATAAATTTAAATATTAATTTCGACCTTTAGAATTAAAGATAAATTCAAATTTAAATCAAATTAAGAACAATCTATGATCTTCTTCCACAATTCAAAAATTAAATTAAAAAAAATCTTCAAAAAAAAATAGAAATCTTCTTCAACAATTCAATTAACAAAAAGTAAAAATCTTCTTTCACAGCTCTTCTTTAATCTTCCTTAAAAACGATAGAAAATCTTGAGCAATTCAATTAAAAAACAATTAAAGCTCTGCCAGGATTTAAAAGAAGAATTTTATTTACCTCTTCATCACTGTCATTGTCGTCAAAACGATGTATTCTCTCATTGCAAACAGCTTCAAATAGTTGTGCATCGGGCTACAAAATAAAACATAAATTTTTCATGCATCCTCAAGCTGAAGAAGGAAATATATTGTTGAAAAATGTTAAAGCAATATGGTCGCTTTTTAGCGTGTTGCTTTGCAGTGTTTTGCAGTGGAATCTCAACAACTCAAACTGGCTTAACTGAAACTCCCGGTTAACTGTAACTGTTTTGTATATCCCTTGAGAGATTAAAGTGTTCATTGGGAGCTTCAAGTGTTCATTTCAAACCAGAGAAGGACTGGGCCTACTTGTTAAGGCCCAGGAAAACTCCTATAGAAGCCCCAAAAGAGGGTCAACGTAATCTGTAATATCAAAACACAAACGTGGTCTATTATCAAAGTTCGAATTTGTCTTTGTTTAAAGTTCAAATTACTATTACGAGGCTGTGACTCCAAGTCCAGAAATGTTCTTTAATTTGTATGAGTATTGCCTTGCGTAACTATACGGCGATTGTGATAAGTCTAGGATCAGAGGGTAAGCTGTCAGACGAAAATAAGGCCCTAGGAAAACAAGCTGACGGGCCTTTTGGACCCTGGCCGGTTTTTCAAACACATTTCCATTCCCCTTAAGAGTTTGTGACGTAGCTGGTTTCAACTGTAATTTTCTTGAAACAACTGAGTTTGTTAAATATGTCATTCAATAAAAATAAAACTAAAATAATTAAACACAAAAAAAATCTTAAATTTACCGTTTCTTCGTTCGCATTGATCGCAAAATCAACGTTGCCAATCTCATCAAACGGATTCCTAGATAAATAATACAACAATTTCAACCTTGGAAATTTGATGTTTTAAATTTAAGCACATGTTTGCGTTGTCGCCTATAAAGTCATTAGAAAATGATAACAATGATCGTTGTTGAAAAGTGAAGCATCAGATAAGAAAATATAAGATAAAGGAGACTTGGCAATTAACCTATTTACTCCTTTGCATTCCGCAAATCAATCACATTAGAAAAGGACTCACCCATGCTTTCGCATCTCCTCCAAATCCTCTTCGTTGTGTCCGAATGACTCAATGAACTCATTAGACATCTGCTGAACCTGATAATTTGAAAAGGCCTGGTAAGAAGAGCATAAAATAAATTTTGATTTCTATTTGATGATATGCAATTAATTAAATAATTACAAGCTGATAAAACAATGCCGGGTGGCACCAAGTAAGGTCTCAGCGTTTGCAAGGCTGCTGTTGAGAGATTCAGTTTTGATAATTCTGTTTTTGCTTGAATTTGAAGTGAGAATCTTTAACTAAAGGTTTTATATATAGAAAAATAAACAATAGAAACATTTTTTATCACGCGATGAAAATTTTTGGCGGTTCAGATATTAGGCGCCAAAAAGGGAAAACAGATTGTCTAATCTACGAAATGTTGTTCATTAAAGATTTGAAGCCAAAACTGAACAAGCAGTCAGATTCCATCGCCG
>JAYJMH010033210.1:0-41413 GCA_036873815.1 Phacellophora camtschatica
AATCATGTAAATGTATTTTTAGATTGTACTTCGACTGCACTTCGTGCAACCAAAGTTTTGTTACGATTTTCGGAGACGAAAATTTTGCGTTGATGCCTCTTTAAATAAGTGAATATAGACTAGGAGATAGACTTGAAGATATTGATATATACAATGATATATACTGGAAAATATTCATCTAGACTGGAAGATATGCCGGAAGATATAGATATATAGACTAGTCCTACATTTCCAGTAACGAGCAACTATGACATTGCCAATTACTGTAAAAACAATATGTTAAATATATTTCACATGTGACAAGATTAGGCAATGACTCACTTCAGAAACAAACTTTTTAAATTGACCATAAAATTTCCCAAGGAGTCGTTGGGTAAAATATGAAAGAGAAATGGGTGTTTCAAAAGTGCTGATTTATGCCATAAAATATGAGTGAGATAAAATCTAGAAACGAAAATTAAAAAAAAATAACAATGGCACATTGCATTGTAATTATGTACTTTCATTGCTAAATATTGTTGGGCAATCAATAAAAATTATATGAGAAAAAAGTCTTAACCTGTTACAATTGTAAATGTACATGCCATCTCCTTTTCTTGAATTGATGTTGAAACCAAAGGTAAATGTAAGCTGCTTGGGTTCTTTCAAAGACCTGCATAATACATTTCACAGTATCAAATATTTGCAGAATTTTTGTGAAAATAAAAACAAGGTTTATGAAAAAATTAGTTTTTTTTTTGCGAAATCGCCTTTTGGAATGCATTCTATCATTTTGTGCTCGCCTTTAAATTCGTTGAATCTAAGCCTCCCTAAAAATCTTTTAAATGAGGAGCATCATTTTGAAAAAAATAAACGTTAACATGAAACTCACTTCCTCTTTTCTTCAGCTATTCTCCTTTTGACTTCTGCTTCAATTTTGGCTTGTTCAGCTTTCATTTGTCGAGAATTACTTTCTTTCTAAAATATTTTTGGAAATTAATTAGAATGAAAATAAATGTGTACACATGTATCTACACATAAACGAATTCATTATTACTTAAATTTCAAAATGTTAGCTAAAGTTCATGTAAATATTGATATTTTACAACTTCAGGGACAAGATTAATCAATTTTAAACTTACAAAACAAAATTAGTGATAAAAATTGTGACCCAAAAATGGTCAGAAGTTTAAAAATCAGCAAAAATTCAGTAATGTATGTTACCAATCTTGAAGCTCTTTTTCGGCATATATGAAAATTTTGAACTCCTCAATTTTATTGCTACATTCGAGCAGCTACATTTTGAAAAAGCTTTTTACTTTCGGCCAAAAAACATTTTCCTTGCACTTTTAGTGGTAATTATCATATTTGTACAATATAAAGCCACAGTAAAATAACAAAAGCATTTTATTACCATTCATTACAGTTTGATAATATTAATCAAAACTAAATTTCATTGAATTTAGACTTTTATTAGAATATCGTTACAAATACGGTAAACTTGGGGGAAAAACAAGATAGAATCTTGATTAAATCTAGCGTTTTTCTCAAGTAATTTAGAGTACGATTTCAGTGATCTTTTAAACACCAGAATGTATCCTTCTGGTTGATCCAAGAAATATCTCACTCAAAAGTCTCTAGTCCAAAAATTCGATAAAATATCAAGACAATTTAAGAAAAAATACAATTTTAGTCCATGATAAAAAATTAATGTGGCATGTGTACACTCGAGATAAAATGTTCAAATAAGAATACGAGTTTAGACATAATCAACATAAAGTTTATACATACCCTATTATTCTTTGCAGCCAAATTGTCCCTTGGCATTGATTCTCTATTTTGATTTAAAAAATAAAACAAAACATAAATTCTCCCTTTTTGGGAAAAGTAGGTAAAAATATGATGTTTGAAATTTTAATCCTGATAAGAAATCTGTAATCAATCTAAGGAAATTGGTAAAACAACGTACTTAGCCTGTAAAGACATCTCTCTGGCTTTTTCTTCAGCTGCAGTTAGAAAGAAAACAAAATTTCCAGATTTAAAAAATTGAATTATATATAAGCAGTGGCGTGTTTTTTTCAGTATCAATTTTGCAATTTAACATCAGTATAAACACAAAGCTTTATTCTCGACCACCTTGCCATGCTTTTTATCATTCCTTAGTAACTGAACTAGCATAGCAAAAAACTTTAAATTTCATGGTTTGTTTCTCGACTCTTAACAGATTTAGTATTAGTAATAAAAATATGCATGTTTCAGTTAACTATTAAAAACTAACGTCTATCGTGTTTTTGGTTGATTTACGTATTATCTTCACAGCTAACATTATTAATCAAATCTATACAGCATTCTATATATGATTTTAAGTCATTTTTAGCAAGTAAAAAATTCTTATATTTAAGTCAAACTGAAGAAAACAATTCTTATACTTAAATAAAATCACATGTTACCCATTTTGGCTTCATGTTCAGCTTTCTCAACCTCCTTTTCAGACCGTGTTCTGAATCTGTTTGATGAGTACAAATATGATCTGAGAAAAAAACAAGAATGAACATCATCGAATTATTTCATTTTCGCTTAAAAACATGATACATGGCCAATGAAGAAATGCCAATGAAAAATTATGCTAAAAATTGAAGAAATAGCAAATAAAAACAATTTTTCCTCAAATTATAACAAAACTGCTGGCAAATTAGTTGCTCGCCTGCAAACCTTTTCTCACTTTATTAATTTTCAAACTTTTAGTAATTTTTAAAAGAGTTTTAATTATAATTTAATTTAATAAAAGAGTGTAGGAGATAATACTCATTAATTTTACACTAACAACATTTTCAGATGTCCTTTTAGGGGCTTACTTATACAAGCATGTGGCTTTTAAGTTTAATGTTTTTATCTCATTTTTATGTTGATAAACATCCTCTTAATTGAAATTTGTAAATTTCATACCAATTAAAGAAATTTCCAACGCATTTTCCGACATTGTACTCACACTTTTAACTTGTTCTGAATCTAAACCGCTCTAATCATGATTACGAAAAAACGAAATAAAGCTCACTAAACCATAAACGTTCAAAGGCATTGTCATATATGCACACAACTTTAAGAAGGAACTCACATAGGCTTGTACATACAGTTGATAAATCGTTTTGTTCTAACTTTCTTTTTCTGAAAAAAAAACATATTTATTACTCCTGTCGTCACGACTATTCTGAAGCCATCTTTCATTTATTAAAACTTACAATCATGCAATTATAAATGTAAGCATTCTGTAAATGCCTATACACCAAAGTTTACATTGTTCGTAAAACAAAAATATTGATACTTAAAATGTGCAAAAAGCAAACATATATAAATTATTCTCCTATTCAACACAATAAAATGCGAAAGTTCAACTGGCACATTAACATCAAAGGTTCGGATTAAAAAAAAGTTTCAAGACACTTCGCAGAACGAGAACAAAATATTTTTTAGTTCATCAAAAAAATCTTCCACATCAAAAGAGTTATATTTTCCCAATTCAAAAGAGGGACATGAACAATTCTAGCAAAAGCATTTTGAGTAAAGGATGTCACCAAAATGACCTTTGGATGTTTTTAGGAGAAGTTATAAACGATTGGACAATCAAAAAGCATTTGGCAAAATTTTGAAAACGATTGGACAATTCAAAAGTATTTGACAAAATTTTGTCCGATGAGTAAATTACTTACTTGTATAAAAATTCGCATCCTTGGCTCACTGTATAAAACAGCTGTATATGCCCTAAATGATGTTTTTTCAGAAGGAATGCTAAAAGAGAAGAAGTATAGTAAGAACAAAACAACAACAAATAACAAATATCCAGCCATCACAAATTGAATATTTAGCAAGAAAACTGCTCTACTTCATTTGTTTAGCATCTGATGGAAAGCTATTAGCTAAATTGCATTAAGTAAGAAATGAAGAAAGCTTCAGTTCAACGGTTCACATCACGTGTGTAAGTATAATCATTTAAGGACATTAACGTTGCGTTGTGCTAACGATAATAACATTCTCCTTGTAAATAAGTGCTTACTATTCATCAAACCCATATTCCTCATCTGCGTGCGGATCTCTCATTAAGATATCTTCTGGATTAGTTGTAAACTAAAACGTAAATGATGTAGAGAACATTATTGACATTGATAATCATCTTAACGTTACAGTGGCCTGAAAAGACAACACACCTTTTAAAAACAAAAACGTACATTCTCAAGACTTTGACTTGACTTACTTGACTTAAGGCGCCTTCCGGCGAGAACGAACATGGCTTCTCCACACATTCTCAAGACAAAACATAAAACTCTGGAAAAACTTAACCAAAATAAAATTAGGGTAGACTTGAGTTATTTCAGTGACAACATGCAGCTGATAGGCAAGTCTAAGCATTTTAAGTGACAACAAAACACAGACATAACATACAGACGTTACCAAAGTAAAAGCAGCTACTTGTCATATGGTCCTTATGTTATGTTATGTTAACGATAATGAAATATGGGTATACTATACCAGTAACATTAGGTATTGAAACAAGAAATTAAAATTGTATCTTACAACTTTACACAGTATCATTATATTATACAGTAGTATAAATACTCACATCTAACTCTGCTTCGCCATTGTCCAAAAGTTTTAGATTATAAATGATAACAAGAGATCCTACATAAAAAAGGATTCCTTTCTTATACATACAGTAATAATTCGTACGCATTCTTTTGCTATCAGTGGCCATGAACACTCCCTTTTCGTGTTTAAAAGACAGAAAAGCTTCAAACTTTTTTCATTTGTAAGGTTTTGGCCATCAAGGTCACCAAAATTTGTGCTCAATAATAAAAACCTTTTATGTTCAATCTATTTGTTATCACAAAGGATGAGAAAAATAAACATTTAGAATTAAAACAACGTAATTTTGTTACGATTTAAACACTTTCATATCTTGTTATTAAAGATATAATTCTGGCAATTGATCTTAAATCGGCAGGATTTGTTTTGGTAAACTTTGACCTAAATAACTTTTGGTTTCAACAACTTTTGCACTCAATAATCTACAGTTTAACTCTTTATAACCTTCACTTTTGTTACCTTTCGCTTTCAATGACCTTCGAACTCAATATTAACCAGCGTTTTCAAGGACATCCAGTTTCACTTATTTTAGCCCTAATAATCCTATTCTTGAATACCCTTACAACCTTTGTTTTCCAGTTCAGTGTCGCTGGTAGCAGTTTCAATTGTTACTTTTTACAAACAATTTGCGACATTAATCATTGTTGCTTTCATTAAGCAAATTTCCGCAAAGAAAGGAATAATAACCCAACCAAGCAAATTGCAACAAGAATGTTTTGCTCCTATCTTTTTGATTCGATTATGTACACTTTGACAGCTATTGTTTGAGATTGCAAATCGAATTTTCAATTGGACGTATTGATTGTATTCTTACAAAGGTTTGATCTTCTATGATACTAAATTGTCATTTCCAATTTTTTTGGATGGCTCGGGTTGACGAGATAAAACATTCTATTTCCGTGACAAGGTGTTGCTTGCATCTCTAAAATTGCTAGTAAAAATAGGTGGTAGCTTCCATTTGATCGACACAGGCTTTAGTAGACCATACGTAACGAAAATTCAACGACATTCCAATTCAGTAATCTGTGGCGCCAAATAACTTTTAGTTTTCCAAAAATCAGCGGTTTTATGCCCTAATTATTAATCAAAAAATAACTATGAAATAGACTTAATCACAAGACTGTTTCAGAGGACAACAAACATTTAATTCAATTGAGAAAATTTCAGACAAAAAATCAAATAAAGCTTTTTAAGTTTATATGCTGCAAGGTTTCGGATCAATTTGCGACTACCATTGTGTTTGGTACCCTTGAAAAACACAACGGAATTTTGGAAAAACAAAACTGTGAAAAATGATTAATAATAGTCCATAAATAACCAAAAGGTGACAATTACCTGTAGAAGCATCTATTTGATCAAATTGTTTCAGTAGTTCTTTCTTGGTATGAAATGGTGAATGCTTCAAAATGATATCCATTTCAATTTCATGCTATAATTAAAAGTTACTAAAATATAACTCACAAAGGAAGGCCACAATATCAAGACTGTGTGACACTAAATCCAAGTTACTGAAAACTTGTGGCGAAGTGAGTAAATTATTTCAAAATAAACAATGCACAGTAAAACAATACGACATATATGAACGAGGATTAAACTAAATGTATTAAATTCAATTATTAACGATATTTCGAACAGCCATAGAATGCCTCTTTAAGTCATCATATATATATATATCAAATTTTTTTATTCTATGTATACTACGCTCTACTTATATGTATTGAGCACTTTTATCACGGACAAATCAATATATTGATTTTATATATATATATATGTATTTGTAATTTGCATCGTAGTAATTATTTTAATTTTCGTGGAATTGTTAATGTTTGTTTTATTGCTGTAATTAGTTTTCCATTGAATATATCTATATATATATATATCGTAAGTAGTTTAGTTTATATAATATACATCGTAAGTAGTTTAGACATTTAGAGCAGTTGGTGATTGAAATATATCAATTAGTGACACTTCGGGTTCAAGTGTCAGAAACAAGTCTGCTTTATGATACAGCACATATTACTATTATACGCCATACATGTTACGAATTTTGTAACGCAACACATTCTGCAACAAAAACAAATTAATAACGCTCAATGGGATTCAAAACACTCAATAGGAGAAAAATGAGACAAAGAAGACAAATATATGAAACTAATTATTTGTAATTTGTTATTCAAAATAAGATAAAAATTAAATAAATTGGCTTTCTAATTCAGATTTTCTTCCTTTCTTAATCTTGGGTACGCACATTTGTTTTCTTCGGCATGGCACGTGTGTTTACACGATTTACACAGGGCAAATCATTCAATATCTTATTGACAAACCGAAATCTGCACGCACGGTTTCTCTGTGCACATTTTACATTTCATTTCTTGTGTAATGGAGTTGCATCTTCTTTCTCTTTCTTGTTCAAGAGTTTTAATGAAATATATGTTATATTAAATTCAAAAAATAATTCTTTAAGAATACAAGGCTTACCCTTTGGACTTCCGCTTCATTTGATGTCAGTGGCTCCTGTGTCTCTGCATCCCATGATGGCATTGGAACTATTACCTACACAAAAGGGTGTATAATTATATGTATTTTTATGTACAGCACAATGTTGCTCCCCCTGCCCTAAAAAAATACGGCTGCTCCCATCCCAATAACAAACCATGCAACAGATTTCCACAAATTCCATAAACCTATTATGTGTCCTTCAGTAATTTTGTACAGAGTGAGTAATAAAAATCAAACATTGCCTGGTGTATAAAAATATGAAGAAACAGCGAATGATGTTAAATAAATAAAGGCAATTTTGTTACAAAAAGATCAAGTTAAATGGGAAATTTGGTTTGGTGAAAATCGATTGTGAGTGCAAATTCATACCTCATGAATGCCTTCTTTCTCATGAAATGATCTTGACAAAAACAAGCAACTCATTGTAGAGCCTCTAAAAATAAAGAAAATAGCTTGAAGCAAGGATTCTCGTGATTTCGAAAGAAACATTCTTATGGGAGAGTCTCTGCCTTTAAAGTGCCTCTATGGCCACTAAAAGAGAGTAAATTGGTGTCATTTTAAAACGTTAAACAGTTACATGAATCTGATATCGTAAAACATGCAAGACTTACTTCTTTGTCAACAAGATCATATCTTTGGCAATTCGCATGGAACCACTGAAAGAAAATAAAAAATTAAAAAAGTAATATGACAGATATAGCTCTTTATCAGATCATCTGAAAATGAATAACTTCAGCTTAACCTTCCTTGCCTGGATTTATTTCTAATAAACATGAAGATCCTAAGTACGTTTCATTCAGTAGAAGGTTGCACTTAATAAACTTGCTTTAACAGATAAAACTCGTATTGCGCGTACTTACGATTTCAATCCATTACCATACTGTCCAATTTGATCGGATCCTGCATTCCTCTTCATTGATCGACCAAACTGAATGACTTGAGACAGCTCCACTGTTGGCAAAGTTATATTGATGTAACTTGTTACCATGGAAGTATTAGGAACATAAATATTTACATTTTAGGGAGCTTGAATTCAAATTACGAGACCAGAGAGAATATAAATTCAGATGACAAAAGATTGTGTGGTAACAGTCTAATATCACAAATCAACTATTTAGTGAGAAGAGGGCTGCAGTTCAACGATTAAGTAAACTGTGATTTAAGTAGTACGACACAAGTTCTGTTCATATAAGATCAGATGATCCAGTAGCTGGCACATTTATACAAGAGATTCATGGGTGAGCTATTCTACTTCTGGAACATGGTCAAAAACAAAGAAAGTTCAAAAGTTTAGTCTTTGACAAAAAAAAGTTCTCAAGCAAAGTAAAGCCTCATCCACTTCAGCTGAACCATCCCTTTGCGGAGCTAAAAGATTTAAATAGCCAGCCTGCTCGTGTCAAGATCCCAGCAGGTGATATCCAAGATCCAAGCACAATAGAATGCTTTACAGAGCCAGTTTTTACACAAGAGGTGATATATTGGTAGCAATCGCCCTTAAGCCACTTTGCCATATTAGAAAATTATATTGAGTGTGAATTAAACAAATTGCATAAGTCAGATCATTTCAGACTAGAGAAACTATCCACTTACAGAAATTCAGACTCAGGCACATTAATATGAAAAGAAAAAGACAGATGGGACTTTCAGTTGTCCAATTTTTCCTGACTTAAGCGAAGATCCTACTTATGTGAATTTGATTGCAGCAATAAATTAATTGGCAGTCAATCGAAGCATTCCTTAAATGAAAATTTTGTGGTTGATGAATGCCATGGAGCATTCATTTATCAGCCATACTTCCAAAGGAGCATGTTGTAGACCAAGTGGCAATCAAAATAGTAGATTTGCGAGGAAGCTACATAAACATGGCACTTGATTAAAGGGAAACCAAGATTTTGCAAAATGATAATAAAATCTAAATTGAATTATATGAAACATCTAAAGTTAATTTTTTTACAACCTGATATAATAAAAAACTATTGTAGAAAAGTAAATAGACAAACCTGGATCCATTCCACAGCCATCATCCATAAAATTCAGCAAGAATTTACCTCGGTATCTTTCATCCGGAACTAGAGAAAAATCATGATAATTTTGCCTGACTACAATTTACATGATGATGCTGTTGAATTAAAAATCAAGATGTCCAAATCTTGAAGCAGCAGGTGCAGAATAATACATGGAAATGAAAAAATTAATAATAATATTTCATAATAATAATAACAATCATGTTAAGTGTCATGGTGTAAGCTTAAAAAAACAAAAGTTGTCCGTTGCATCTTTTGGGACTGCGTCTATCTAATTTGAAGGTAATGCATTTTTCTAAAGTCCTTCTATTGTTTACATCAGCTGAGGCGTCAATAAATTCATAATGATGTTTCAAATGGAGTGTCCAAGAGAATTGTAATGTTGAGATACATTTACGCCACTGGTCTTTCCTTTTAGCATCTTCGTGGACTTTTTGTTGAACATTGGGCAAGTGTTCTCCAAACCTTTCGTCAATTTGCCGAGAAGTTCACCAATGTAAAGTTTCCCATACTTTTTGCAAAAAAGCATAGACTAAACATGAGATCTGCAATTAAATTTTGCCCAAACTGTGAAAGAATGTTTGAGCTTTTTACGACAGTCTGGTTAGAAACACGGTTGCAGGTACGACATCTCCGGTGCTTGTGAGGAAGTGTCAGAGTAAGAATCTAGTGTTTTTAACTTGGAGCGAACAAAGATATTCCGTCGATTGAAAGCTCACAGAAAAGCCATCGAAGGAATTGTTTTGAATATGCTTGTGGTGTCAGGATTTGTTTGTAGAATGTTACGGTTCTTGTAATTGATGTTCTTGGTGGGTATTCACAGTGGATGGTAGGTAAGAGTGACAGGAGTTCCTTCTTGGGCGATTGCAGTTGTTTTGTTTTTTTAATGATGGTTCTCTTGTAATGATCGATACGCAATGAAGTACACCTTTAATTATGTTTTCAGGATAACCACTGTCAATAAAGAATATGCAAATTTATTTTGCCAGGTCATAAAATTATGTTTATTTAGAGCTATGTAGTTATGACAACTGAATAAAGTTCTTGTACTTGAAAGGTTGTGAGGATGACGAGTAGCCCAGGTAAAGGCAAGTATAAGTGTCTTTGGTTGAAATTTTCAATTTGGCAGTTATCTTTGATAATTAATTTTCAATTTGGCAGTTATCTTTGATATCCAGGAATGAAATTAAATCGGATATTTTGATTGTTACTTTTAGACCAGAATGAAAATTTGAAACAAAGATGACAAAAGATTAAAGTTAACCAAATTGTTTGATTAGCTGAGGTAATGGACTAGTGTATTGTTAGAAAGTAAGATACTCTTGACACCCGAAAAATAAACAAAGGTAACTGGAACCAAATTTTCTCCATATAGTAAACTACCAACTTGAACATAAAACTGTTGATCAAAGCAAAATCCTATAGTCGTGACTAGCCGTTCAGCAGGGCAAATCAATGTTGAAGTGGGTGGGTCATTGGTGTTGCATCGTTCAGGAAAGTGTTTAATCACACAGCGACCATCATTATTGGGAATAATGGTACAGGGATTTAACATCCATGATTTACAATATGCAATTATTGCCCGTAAATCAAACTTTTACACAAATGTGGGCAAAATATTTCACAAATATGAGAAGCTTATGTATGATCGATATTAGGATGGAATCAAGAAGTGTAGCAATTTACGCTGCAGGACAAGAAATAGCAAAACAATCAGTCTTTCAGGATTTATTGGTTCAGAAATTTTAGAAAGTTTCATCTGAAAGATTGAAGTTCTTGGATGGTTTATGAATAGAAGATCAGCATTATCTGGCTAATTTCCTGACTGAATTTCATCTTTAATTGGGTTGATAATGATTTTATTGAATTTGTTTGCTAAATTACGAATAGATTTTGATATAATTGATTGTTTTTTTTTCAAGTTGTGATAGGCCTTCCTTGATGCATTGCTGTCTTCCCCAAATAACAACTCGTTCACCCTTGTCGGTAAGCTTGATAACAATGTCAGGCATTTTGCGATGAAGTAATCATGTGAATTAAACTGGCCTAGCTACTTGATGAACGACTTGATAGCTAAGTAGGAGTTCTATCATCACCCGTTTATGAATCGTAAATTTTGTTGTGGAAGTAAGCTTTGAGATGAAGACAACTGAAGAGTGATTCTGCATCGTGAGAGAAATTTATCAATGGTGTTCTTTACCGGAATA
The DNA here is from genome assembly GCA_036873815.1 of Phacellophora camtschatica. Taxonomy (NCBI): domain Eukaryota; kingdom Metazoa; phylum Cnidaria; class Scyphozoa; order Semaeostomeae; family Ulmaridae; genus Phacellophora; species Phacellophora camtschatica. The sequence goes on from JAYJMH010033210.1 coordinate 11,348, forward strand.
ACCTTTTCCATTTAAAACTGAGATTTCATTTCGAGATAGTGGAGTGTCGCCTGGGCCTTTGCTGGCAATACAATTGACAGTGGAGCGTGTTGAATAATTAATCAAAGTAACCAGAATGGATAGGTGCAATAAGTGTGATGGGTGTCACAGAATTCACCTTTGCAAGAATTGGAAAGTTCAACTACGTAAGTTCTTTCCAGCTTCCTACTTTATTAGCACAAAAACTAATCACAAAGCAAGAAACTTTGCATGCCTGACAGTTCCTTCTTGGCAGTTCCGACTATTACTAATTGTTCAATGATTTTGTAATAAAATTCGTTTTCGCTTTGATGATACTTGAATTCCATGGCATTTAATTTTGATAAATCCTACAATGAAAACTTCACTTGTTTATCTGGATTTATCTGAATCTGGTTGTAAAAAGGATAAAGTGCAAAACAATCTCCTTTCAACTTGTGTGTCCAGAATGTACTTAAATATGATATTTCGTAATTTCAAATTTTGTTAAAACGTAATTACTGCATTATAAAATCCCTAAATTGGGCAACAAACACAAATTGTCTGTAGGGATAGAACATTTCGGTGCTCAAAAGAAACATTATTCTTTAAACTTAGTATTTTACAATGAATATAAATTTGCAACTTCATAAATCCGTTTACAGTTCAAGTGCTCTACGTTTTTTCTGTGTATAGCCTACTTTGTTTGTTTCTTTCTTCCTTCCTTCCATCCTCTTTTTTTTTCTTTACTGTTTCAGTTTCCTCCATTTTTTCTCTTTTCTCTCTAATGCCTTGGTGAAACGTGAAGTTGGGAAAATCTCAAAGTTGTACAATCTTCAATTCAAGGGTGGTTAAATTCACCAAGCACTTCATCGAATATTTTGAAAAACAAAATGTGCCATTGCAGGAACACAGACAGGAGGGTTGATACAAATAGTTGGCCAAAACCATAGTTATTTCAGAACTTTAAGAGCGATTTTGAAGAACGATTTTGAAACAAAAATTTATTGGAAGAAGACAAAGGTCAAAACTGGAAAAGGTGGAAAAATAGACAGTGGAAAAAGAGATGGTAGACACTTGGAGATTTTAACAATTGTTCAAGAGATGAGGAAGGAAGCCTTACCTGCTTATAAAGAAGTGATGGGAATCAAAATCAATTCGCTTGACGTTAGAATCAGAATCCCTTTGTAACATCTTCGCAAATGATATTTTGGTGGGAAAAGCTCACATCTATGTGCAAATAATGCAAATAAAATTGTTTGATAAAATATTTGCCAGGGGGTCAAGCACATCCAACACTGAGAAAAATGTAAGATTTTTGTGATGGTTTTGAAGTCCATCAAACAAGGTCGAACATCATCCCAAATGTTTTTAATTGTCAAACACATTCAGCATTTCAGACAATAACAATATTTCTCATTGTTCGGTGAAATGTTGGATACGTTTTACTGGGGCTTTACATCACTTTCTAACTTTGCACAGTTGATGATTGAAATCGATCAGGTTTTGCACACTGATTTGGATTCTCTTTGACTTTTAAAACGTGACTTAACTAAAGCAGTGATGATTGATTCAATGTAGAGACCTACATCTTATTTCTTGCAAGTCTTAATATGTCTTCAAATTATGTTTCTGTTTGTACTGTAGTTTCTGTCTATCTCAACGTGTTTGTTTTCCGAATTTCTTCCATCTCTTTAGTTCACTATTTGGATCCACAACCAAAATCTTCTTTGCAAAGTTCTACTGTAGGAATGCTGTGTCACGATCTTCAAAAGGCATCTTCAAAAAGCATTGGTGGTTTACAGAACTTGCACATTCTTTAGAATACACCAAAATGAAGTTTTGTTGAATTGGCTGTGCTTTTGCAAACTTCAAAAATTTAGATTTCGCTGAACTGTCCATCAAGGTAAATGCATAGGCATGAAAATCTCTGGATATTTTCTAGTTCCAGAATGGTCAGATTCACAAAGAGATTACAAAATAATTTCTTGTCATTGTGCAGTCCTCGTTGCTTGTAACTTTCTCCAATTTTCTTCCATTAATACAGTGCACACAAACACTCTTTACCAAATTCATACACAAAAAAGCTTACACCAAGTTCTTTGTATGTTACTGAATATAAATTCAACTTGTGTTACTCTTGTTGGCCTTGCTCCCTTCCAGAAAATAGCTATTGAGATCTTGAAATTACCATAAAGATATCTGATGTCTAATTAATAAAAATTAAAATAATCAATATTCACAAACCAGTGTAAATGTGCATCCTTGTTGCTCCAGCATCCCTAGAAAACAGTTATTTTATCACACAACAACTTTCTAATTTTGATGCAAATTCATGACAGTTTATCCTGCAAAATTTACGATTCGCAAAAGGTTTTCCAGTTAAAATGGTTTGAAATGGTCATTGGTGAAGATTTTCACCACAAAATGTTGATGAACCAACACCTCATGCCTAATACACCTTTTTGAGATAAGTCTGCAATGAGAGACATTTATCAAAATTTTGAGATTTAGTTTTAGATTATGTATACAAAGTTTAGTCTGAGAACCAGTTTCTGCATTTCTTCTTGCATTTTTATCAAAATTAGAATGTTGTAAAGATTTGAAATTTGTAAGAGCTTATGACTGTGAAAATGATATCAGGAAAAAATCTTGCCCTAACAAAAGTTTTGCGGTGAGATCACTCACAAACCTAAAATCTTTGAATTGCTGTAACTTTAACAAAAAATTATGCAGAAATGCAAAATTGGTTCTCAGACCATACTTTTCTTGCAGAGAATCTGATGAAAGAATCAAAAATTCAATATCTCAAAAATTTGACAAATTTCCTGCATGGCAGATTAATCTGGAAAAGGTGGATTAAGTGGCTTTTACTTCCCCTATACTGAAATTATGGTTTACGATAACAAATATTGAGAATATATTTGTTATTGCATGTATCTAAAATTCTCAAAATAGATTTGATTAACCATGAAAGTTAACTACAAATATTTTTTCAGCTACAAAAATTTCTTTCCTTTGTGTGTACAACAGAAATTTTGTTTAAATTTTGATTAAATATATTCTTATTTGTTAACACTCATTTGAAACATGTTAATCTTTTTGCCCAAAACAATATAAAATGTGGCTTCCATGTCAATTATTCAATGCTTGTCTAGCATAAAAAATTCCCAGGTTAACTCTTTTACATTGACAAAAATTAAGAAAATATGCAAAAACACTACATTCATACCTTGAGTTGTCAACCAGTTCTGCAAGTGCACCGAATAAAAACTCATGGGTTGTGCTGCAATACAATAAAAGTAAAAAAAATGTTCCTTGCTGAAAAATAATACTCTAATGATTGAAGTGACTTATATTGACTTGGATTTATTTATATTTTCCTTGTATTTATTATTATTTCAAGTAATCATAAAAATACAGATAAAATAATTGCAGTGTGGTGAAACATTGATGCTTTGCTAGGTGAACAAATGAAAATTTTTGTGACAAATTAAACAGCTCAACAAAGCTCTACAGAGAAAACCACTTGGCTTACAAATTCACAGTCAAAACCAACCAAAGTTTAATCTAAAACATTTCAAATTTGTCAGGGAAATTTGGAGGGGGAGGGCTGAGAGATTAAATTGGAAGCTCAATTTGCCTACAAGTGGATTTCAAAATTTAGATGCCTATGGATGGGGGAAGGGGGGTATTAGGATTTTCATGTAATGTTTCGAGCAGAAAATTGTATTTCTGCACAAAATATACAACAAATAATATTTATTGGTAGATAGGGCTTCAACAATGAATACATTGCTGAAAAGTTCATTGTTAAAATGTATTTGCCAAGAATTTTAATTTTCCTGTTTTCAATCAATAATCTTTGCAGCTAGTTTTTATGTAGGTGTGTTTTTTTATTAAGTCAAGTTAAGTTAAGTCAAGGTTTTTTGTTTAGTTTTGTTTACTATTGATATTTCATTGCTGTCACATGCACATATGACACTTATTTATTCTTAAAAACCTTGAAGTTTAGTTTTTTGTACAGGGTGTGCTAAAAACGGATTTAATCTTCGACAGGCTACAATAAATTGTGTGTTATGCCAATTACGATGATTACAGTTGATATTTACGTCGGAGGGAATAAACTAGTTCAAAACAATTTTTGGCAATTTTTTCGATCCTTGAGCATGTTATATATGAGTATCAAAAACATTTAAATCTCCCAGAAGCTCAAAAACATTCTGGCAAATTGACAATATAAGTGACTGTATTTGTTAATGATCAGTTTAATTTGTGGTTTGAAACACAATATGCTACCAATGTTCTTGGGATCCAAATTCGGAAAAAATTACACTTTTTATGAGTTCCAACACTAGACTTATTGTCCTTAAATTTGGACTTTGTTCCATGCTGAAGATCTTTGGCGAAACTTACATACTAGAATGGATTCTTCTAAAATTTTTAGGTTCAATTTGAACTTATAAGAAATTGCAGAATGGTAGTTTCTGAACATTTTGATGTTAAATAACAAAAAGGCAGGCTGAGTTCCTTCTATTTTTAAGTGAGTTTCTTGTATGCGGATTTGAAATTTAAAACTTTTTATTTCTTTATTCTTCATTAATGTTTAAAATTATTCGATTTGGAAATTTTTTTAAAGAACATCTTGAATACGGTAAGGCAGGTTTCACAATTATGTTTGGTTAGTGTAAACCACTGACTGACCACGAAAATAAAAGATCTCAAGTTTTAGAGTCAGGCGTAAATGTTTTTTGAAATTTTACTGAAGAATGTCTTTTTGGCCTCAATGTTATTGCAATTTAAGTATTTTGCAAATTTGAAAGTACGATTTTACACTAACCAAGCATATTTGTGATACCCTCCTGAGTACGAAATTCCAAACAAAAGATGGTTTGCAGAATTTTAAAATGGTGAATGGAAGTTGGAAAAGAAAGTTGCAAGGAATGAGACCAGTTCCCTGCGAAGCACAGACCAAAAATTTTAGTCTAGAAGTTGTTTGGAATCTTGCATCAGCACAATCATAAATAATATTATCCTAACTATAAAATATGTTGAAATTCAATAATAATTTAATCATAAAATTAACTTATAGAAATAATGCCCACCTGTTTGTGTGCAGATACTCAAAAGTAAGCTGTGCTCTGCACAAGGCTGAGTAATTTGAGCTCATCTTCTGCTTGTGGGAGTTGGCCTAAAATGTTAAATAACGAGACCCACACACACAAGCCTCTCGCGTTGACACTGATGTGATGGAATTCGATGGAACACTGATGTTTATAAACTTTTGGCGGGAAAACGTTTTGGTTTCTCTTCGCACTTAAAAACTTCAGTTCATTCACTGCTTTTCACTCTCTGAGTCTGAACTTTTCCTCTCCAAAACTGACCTCAAATTTTCACGCGACTGCCATAGAGTATCGAGCATGCTAGGTTGGCTGTTCACCAAAATAACCATGTGACCACTATAAATTAGTCTCTTCTGAAACCCAATTGGTTAAACTAAACACATGATAATTCTCCTGTTAATTCATTCTTCCCATTGGGCCTAACAAAATACCCAAAGTGCATTTCTCCACTCTTCCAACTGAGAGAAAGAAGACTGTGGTGCCTAAACGCCGTTGGAAGTTTGGCTTTTGTCTTCGTGTTTTAAATTCGATTGTCTTCCAAGAAGAAAGATATCATTTAACAATTGGTAAACTGAAGATTCAGATGTTTACTTCGCCATGAACTGTTTTTGCAAGAGGTGCCGAAGCGAAAGGACAGCTGAACGGCGTTGTGAAATGGACACTGCTTTTTACGATTTTTCTTATTTAGGCCAAATTTATAAGAATTAAAAATTAAAAATAGTATCTTCTTATTATTTAACTATTTAATAACACTATACACTATGTACATGGTTAAACAAAGTTAAAGCATGCTTTGTTACCAAAATGCAAACAACAATAAAAAATTGGTTCTGGAAGCTAAAATTTATAAACAAAACTATTTGGCACACAAGTTTATTTATGGGGTAATTATTAAAGATAAATAGTTTAGTTTTCTGTATATGATGATGTCCTAATCTTTGTAATAAATTCATTTAGTGACCAGATTCTATTTTTTGTCAGAAGACAAACATCTCCAGACTGAGGCTCATTTGCTGCCCGATTCTGTGCAGATTACGTCAAAAATTTGAAGATTTTCTTGCGCAGTTGCTGTAGAATCCTCAAAAGTTGCTGTAGAATCCTTAAAAATATGTAGGGAAGTAGTCAAATTTATGCACAAATATCTGGCTGTGATAAACTTTTCTGACTCAATTTTTGAAGATTTTAACTTGCCTGCTCTTCACAAAATAATGAGTTTACAGTCTTGCCCTAAACTAGGTAGTGACTAGGGGTGTCTAGTATCAGTTTTATGCATTCAGATATCAACAACAATAAATTCTGTCTAAATTGTGATGAAGAAAGAGCAGTTTTTTGCCATTTCGAGGTAAAAATTGAGAGCATTTTCCTTCAAAAATGTTGCCAGTTTCCGAAAAAGCCCTGAGTATACACTTGATGCAGGCATTGACAAGTACTGTTTCGTGAGTTGTGGTATGCAGGATAATGAAGATTCATGTTGCTTCCACCAAACAAATGGGTTTTCTTTTCTTTCAATATAAGGCATATTTATGTATCCTTCTAGCTCAGCTGCCAAAACTGAAAATGGAACTGCATGCATTTTTGCTGGTCCATTAACTTCAATAATAAGGCTATCTTCTCTCTCATCAAATGTTTCGTCATAACAAGAACAAAAATCAATATGTAGCTATGTCTTCCTCCAAAGAGTTTGACTTTTTTCAATTCGCTTTCGCTTCGAAGCTAAAATAATGTTTAGATCGAGGTTAAATTTGCATATTAACTCGGTTCAATTCATTGTTTGATTCTAAACATCGAACACGCTCAACATTTATCAGAATGTAAACATGGCTATCTCCAAGGCTCACTATCTTCAACTAATTGCTGTTTTGCGACAAATGATTTTTCACTGTCATCAATGGTCTTAGGGCATGATTCCTCAATTTTACTATTGTTTTGCAATTACGATCTGTTGCTGCTTTGCTCACTTTCATGTTTGTTTATGTCTTGGCGCCTTTATCTTTATTAAGTTTTTGCGATCGCATGGAAGCAAAATAGTGTGATGTCACACCTATTGTTCTAGCAAAGTGGATACATCCCATGCAGGCATCATGTTAACGGGGCTAAAAATTATCAGCTTAATCTATGCCGGCATGACTCTGAGCCGGTTTCATCTCACCCTGAAAAAACCTCATGTTAATGGGGGTCTTTAAATTCCCGATTTAGCGCAAATATGTTGTGCTGATAAAAAATCCAGTACGGCCGGATTTCAATCTAAAAATCTGGTAAATCCGGTCCCAGCCGGATTCTATAAACATAGATCCAGTACACCCCTAGTAGTGACATCTTCATGATAGGGGGATTGCAATTTCCCTAAATTAAGTATCATTTCATCCCAATCTCAGTATTGCACCTGAAGGAAATAATGTATTTCATTCTCAATATCATTTGAGTTACAGAATTTACACACACTTCTCTTGACTTGATTCTTGTCTTCCTGATTTGACGTGAAGTTCATGATAAGGTTACTTAAATTTCAATAAAACCTTCCACAAAATGATTGCTTAGAAAAAGAAGTTTAATTAATCTCAGTTTGCCTTGAGGCTGAGGTAAACCTGAGCAACAAATGTAATTTGATAGTATTAATTCTCATTTCGAACATGAATTAGTGTTTGTCATATCTTGAATATATGAATTTATTATTGATTGTGATACATTTTTTGATTTTTACAGTTAATAGAGAAGGCCTTGCCACATTATTAATGGCCAGGGCAGACAACTTTTTTCACTTCACAAACAGTGGAACTTTTAATTTCTGCAGTGCACTAAAAACCTGTTTTCTCTACTACAGGCTGAAATACTTCCATCCATACAGGCTGAAATACTTCCATCCATTTTACTCAAAGTAAATAAAAAGGTGTTGAAAAGTACTAAGGAAGTTGTTAAAATTATAGACAGTAGTTTGTGTTCTCCATTTCCCCTGAGCTTGAAAAACTAAAATATGATTTAAATTTAAGAACCTTTACCTTGTTATTACCAGGTTGAATTCCAAAATATAGGCTCTTATATGCGGATTTTTACTACCTATGTTAACTATCAATGATAAAACTTACTTCTTCCATATTAAGTGCCACTTCTGTCTTTCCTAAAAGTTTATTTGCATTATACAATTTAATCCAGTTGCAATATTCCTGAGGGTGGTTTTGCAATTTTCATCTGACATTTGTTAATTTTACAGTAAAGACAGAACGATTCTTGCATACTTGTATTAAACTTCATAATGTAATTTTTAGTTCACATTGCAATGTTTAGTGTTAATCTTTTGTACAAACTGTGACACTGTACAGACGCTGTCACATTTTAATGATTTATGTTCCTCAAATGATTTGGACACACTGTCAGGATTACTCTCCAGAATCACATGTAAATATTTGTTTAACTGATTGATCCAATATCACACAAGACTGCTACAAATTTGTGGATATTAGAAGAAGCATATCTATATTTCTGAATGTTACAACAGTTTTACCCATTAATTTTCTGTGATGAGGTTTGATACCACACAAAACGTATGTGCAGACTGTTTTGCATTGATTTATGAGAATGTTCTATTTCGTGTTTACATTCAGTTTTGGACTTTGTATACATTTACGTTTTGTAATTTGAAGTTTTATTTAGAATGACAATTAGAATGACATTTAGAATGACAATTAGGTATGCAGTGTGGACAATGCTGAAGAAATTTATGGAAGAAATTGAAATCAGCCAGAAAGTCGGCGTTTATTAAAAAAAAAACGGCTATGAATTATCAAAAACTTTTGAATCATAGTCTGAAGGAAGCCCTGGGGAATATCACACTAAATGTGCATTGTTAATGGATACTTCAAAAACATTCAAAGTATCATTCAGAAACAACTTTCTCAGACTATAAAAGTTCAGGTGAAAGGAATTGTGAGAGGTTTAGCTGATGTTCATGCACTTCGACTGTTGGCACCAAATAGACAACAAAACTGCAATTTGGTTTCAGGATATTTGTTGGTAAACAGCCGAAAGGCAATGCAAGGGTATCAGAAAGTGGAACGGTGAAAAAGTAAAAAAGAAACAAACGGAACATAGGAAAATGTTTAGTGACAAAAACATGTGGATACGAGAGTCCATCCAGCACAAATCTCAACAACAAAATACGAAAAATTTTTATTTAGAATCCGATTGCAGCGATAGGCCAAGCTTTTACACTTTGGGCAAACTTGGTGTAAAAGACAATTCCAAGTGTATTTATTTTGTATAGTTTTGCCCAAAACTGCAAATTAAAATCTGGTTCAAATCAATCCGGAAGACAGAAATATCCCGCCTTTTTGTTGTCAAGGGGACGTTGAGGTGTGTACTCAATCAACATTGTTGATTTCGACAGCATGGAAATACTGTGGAAGGTGGGTGTTGACTTCAAATTATTACATTTTGTAAATTATTACGTATTTTTAACACTTTCTTTCAAAAGCGTCACTTTTTAGTTCTATTTAACGTGTTGACATTTGTCTATAAAAGAAATTTTTTATGTTAACAAAAGTATCATAGTAATTGTGAAATTAAAAATTATTAAAAATCGTAGTAATTGTGAAAATATCTCACTGGTTGGCTTTATTCCTTTTTGATCTATTGTTTTGATCAATTCTAGTTCAATTTTGATGACACAAGCTTTTTTATTGAAAGCAACTTAGGATTTTGGGAAGTAATGAGGTTGAGCAATGATCAATCGAATGAGCAACAGTGGCAAATTTCTTCGAAGAACGAAAACATGTATCGGGCATGAGGAAGGAATTTACAGAACACAAATAGATTACATATTCGATAAACTCAATTAATCAAATTACGATGAGAAAAACTACGAAGATTATCTTTTGATTTGGGACACCAAAAAATGTATAAATTCTATTCTAAATGACGGCCGATCGATTTGGCATGTTGGAAACCACAATCTGTTTTGCAAAACATCAGTCCTTAGCTACACAGAAAGACCATGCGGTGCTTAAATCTATATATTGTATATATGCACGTAGGCTAATAAATAATGACTAAAGGATATGTTTTGCATTTAGACTAATAGTCCATCTTTGTTTTTCAATATTTTAATATCGCTGTGATCAGGCAATTTTCAAATATTCTTGCTCTTTATTTAATGAAATTGAAACATTGCACTTCGTCGCAAGTAAAATTTCAGTATATTTTCTCGTCTTTGATTCCAAAACTTTAACATGATTTTACTCTTCATTACCAATAGAAAGGTGTGTAGGCAAGCAACTGGAACGAATTGTCTATTGTGATAGTTGACATTTATTACACAGTCATCTTCACATTGTTTGTCTTGAACATCAAGAGAAGGAAAGTCAAATTTTGTTTTGAAATGTGAGTTCGAAATATGTTTCTTCTGAATGGATGATGACGTTTTAGCATAAAAGGTGCCACTGGGACAATGTCCTTTCTTCTCACAAACTCAAAACCTGGGACAACATTAAAAATCAATCGTTATCAGTGGAAAATCGAAAATAAAAACGCTAAAAAAGATGACGCTGAGCCGCTGGCAAAGAGCTCTTTGTCAAGCAGTATCTTCGTTTACATAGAATGGTTTTCTTTTAGGGTCGTTCAGTCCTGACCATCGACATTGCAATTGGACCGTCAAGATCATTTTCAGCAGCAAATGCATCGACGTCAAATTTGCACCGATCACTAGCATCTTTTACAAAAACAGTTTTATCGTTCTGTTCGTACAGTAAGAAATAATACCGATGTTTTCCCGATCCGGATGGCGGCGCCGGTGGCTGATATTTAACTAATTCTCTTCCACTCAGAGCATCCGTTTCTTTTGTGTTTCTGTTCGACACAATCCAGTGCAACCAACTTCTGCAGCTGGGGTTTTTACTGGATGGTGCATCCGGATCAACCATTATAAGTGTCAGGTTCTTGTTAGTCAGGTCACCAAGCTTTTTTAACTCTAATTTAGGCGGCTCGTTGAGACTTTCCATTGGGAAAGTTTCTCCGCACGATTTAATATCGTTGTACGGATAAGAAACTGAGAGAAATTGCCCGCGCGTGCAGAGATCATTCCAACCCATTTTATTGATAGAAGACCTGTGTGCGGCATTTTCAGTCTTGATATCGTAGCTGTGCTGTTGCGGAGTGATTCTCGTGCGTAAGTGACGATGTTTGTGATGGCGGCTTTCGATAAGCGATGCCGTGCCAAGAAGTAAAATCAAAACTTTGTACATTGTGAGGATTCCTTTACCACAATACGAGACTTCGTTGTGAGCAGCGAAAATGCGTTTTTCCCGCTTTCAAAATACTCAAGTAAATATTGTAACACAAGAGAATATCATAAATACAAAGACAATTTCTAATTATGACTTTGTTTACAATTGCTTGAATGAAAAGTCAAATGAATGATCGTTGGCCTATTGCTTTTCAGAGTAGCGCCTTCTTGTTTTTGCTCAGACCTGTTCACTGAAAAATGTACCTGCAGAATTGCTAATAATATATGCGCACTGCATACGTTACTCGATATCTCATTTTTCATCTGCTAATCAGATTATCATTGTAATGTTTTCAGTTTCATGTCATGTTTAAGCAAAAGATAAAACTTTTCCAAGAATATTTTATTTATACCATAGTCAATAGAAATACTTAAATTGATATTTTAAATTGATAAAATATTTCTATTGACTATGTTTATACCGAGGGTAAGGAAAAAACGTAAAACGTTTGCTGATTCATACCCGAATCCAAATTCTGGCGAACATAAACAGCCCAAAAGTAAATTCATCTAGATTACCTCCCAAATTAACCCAAAACTGAAAATTACCTCTCAAAGTAACCCAAAACTGAAGATTACCTTCCAAATTAACCCAAAACTGAAAATTACCTCAAAAACTAAGCAAAAACTGAAGACTACCTCTCAAGCTTACCCAAAACTGAAGACTCGTATCAATGAAGGAAGGTGGGTCTACTCTATTGCATTATAGAACAGACATGGGGTAGGGCAAACATGGTACAGCCACAGTGAGTTTATCAACCATAACTTCTCGCAACCGTACCCAACAAACAAAAGACATCTATCAATGGGGAAAGAGAATAAGATATTGTATTTTCCTTATATTGTAAGACAAGCCTGAGGCAGGCAAACATGGAAATTTTCTTGCTTCCACATAGACGAAAAACGTTTTGTCACCCCGTGAAAATTTGCTTGGAAAACATGTTGAACTTAAGAAAGAATTAGCTTGAACACAGAATTCAAAAATAATCTTCTAAAAATACGAACATTAGACTTTTTCCTGTGCTTGACAAAATATTTTTCATTGCAACTTGATGTTTGAAGTGACGCAAATAAAAGTATTGCTTTAAGAAATATTATGAAAACAGTGTTCTGCCAAACAGACAAGTAAACATTGATGTACAAGCATTCCAGATGTTCAAAAAAACATCAGCCTTGGTACTCAATTATTTTCAGATATTGAATTTAATCAATTTTGTTACAGTTTACATTTCACAACATCCTCAAACATTTGCTTGGCAAACTTGTGTTTTTGCTTTGCTTGTGTGATAGGCTTGTGTTGCAATGGTTGAAAAGTTGCCAAGCAGACAAAAATTTGATGACAAACAAAATTTGAAAACCATGCTCTACCAAACAAACAAACGAACATTGTTGTATAAATATTTGAGATTTTCTTGAAGCACTCAAGCTTATTTGTTCCTATTTGGCCACTTCGCAAACATATCTTTTGCTTGTAATCAAATGTTTGGAAAGTGACAAAACGGACAGAACAAAAAGCTAATTTTTTCTGTTTGGCCACATGTCGTAATGTCAATGTTTGAAAAGTGACAAAAGAACAAAACAAAACAAATTTGATATCATAGTTCCGTTAAAACAAACATTAATCTCACACCTTTGAGGTTTGTTTTTGATATTCAATCAAATTTGTTTCATAAACAATTTTTCAGGCAAACATATTTTGCCTCTTCCCCCAAAAGTATTTTGAAATGGGCCTAGCTGCTTTCTTCCAGCAATAGTGAGAACGCTCGGGAACATAAAGGATAATGTCTAGAATAGGATAATTTTGGCGCATTTAGGATAATTTCTATAACATCCAATTTATTGTTTGTGGCATTTGTTTTCGCATTATTCAAGCATATCAACATTTTCAACTTTCTATGGTTTATTCTTTACAAATTTTGATTTCCTTGGAAAAAATAACTTCTTTGTCAAAAAACGTTGGTTGTACAATAGTTATGATTAATTATACATTAATCGAACTTATTTATACCAACTATAAACTAATCTACATATAAGTTGTACATTAACAATAACAGTCAATAAATTAATAACGATAAAGACGTAAAAATTAATGTAAATTTCGTAAATACGTATCTAATTCTAAACAAAGTGACACAATGTCATAAGTAGCTGTGTCATGTAATATGTATCCAATATTTTGTACATATGGTTTGCATATATTACATGTGCAATTGAATGCTTGAAAACTCTTGATTTGATTTTTGAAGTTTCCAATAGTTTGGGAATTTCTTACATTTTCTGGAATTGAGTGCCATATTTCTCTACATTTGTATGATATGTTAAATCCATATATAACTGTTCTAGGTTTTTTAGTTATGAACTTTTGTTTTCTTAGTTGATATGGGATATCGCTGATAGCAAAAATGTCATTCATGAAAGTTGGATTTATTCCATTTAATGTTTTATATATCTCAATCGAAAGATTTTGTAGATTTTTTATATGAATTGTTTGGCTTTTGATAAGAAGTTCTTCGAACATTGACTGATGATCATTGTAGGCTATCCTTAAAGATCTTTCGTGTGTTTTATTGATACGATTGTTGCTTTTTTGCTACAGTATATCCAGACGAGTGGACAGTAGTTAAATGAGGATAAGATAAATGTTTTCATCAGAATTATACGCTTATTTTCATTCATGTATGTCGCTATTCGAGCTAAAGCACTTACTTTTTTGCTTGCTTCCTTATAGAATTTTTTAATGTGTTCATCAAACTTAAGCTGATTATCTATAGTTACACTTGGAAGCTTGGCATTTTTTGTTTCCTCGATAGAGCAGTTATCTCCCATCTGTAGTGTAGTGAGGCCTCGAGTTCTTTTAATGAGCCTGTATTAAAATTTATAAATTTACATTTGGCTCCGTTTAATATCATAAAATTATCACTGAGCCATTTGTTAAAAATGGTAAGTTCATGCTCTATATCTGCACATAGGTCATCCATGTTTGTATTTTATGACCATATCGTGTTATCATCGGCATAATTACATAATTTACTTTTTTCAAGAAAAGAAAATATATCATTAATATATATGTTAAAAAGTAAAGGACCTAGTATGGATCCTTGGGGTACCCCTTGTTTAATTTCCATCTAATCGCTGTAGGTTGAGTGTTAATTTTTACTCGTTGTAATCGTGCACTGAGGTAACTATCAATAAAAGCAATTGCTGGTTCACTGAAGCCATATGATCCAGGTTTGGCTATCAATAGGTTGTGAGGCAGATAATCAAATGCCTTATATAAATCCATTAACACGATTCCTGCAATTTTTTTTAACATCGATAATACGTTTTAAATCTTCTATGAGACGTACTAATGCGTGCTGAGTACTGTGGGCTTTTCTGAAGCCACACATCATAGGAGATAATTTGTTCTCAATGTAACTGTATATTTGATAAAAGATTATTTTTAAGATTAAGATAAGATTAAAGCATGAATATAGCTTTATTCAATCTTCTATTTATTTTCCCTTTCCCAGTCGGAATAGAATTATAATAGACTTAGAAGAAAGTCTAGAATATGGCTGTGCTGAAAAGTTTTGATTTATTAACTTACAGCAAAAACAGGAGAGTATAACAAGCGGCCTTGAAACCATATGTTGAAACCCTTTGGTATAGCAGTGAACATTTTTTTGGTTAACTAAACCATTTCAAGAATTTTAAATTTCAGCACTAACCTAACCAAAAAACATTGACTAATTTGAACATTGTTCCTATTAATGAGGCATGTTTAGGGGGTTTCGGATTATGGCGTGGTCTCAAACAAATTTCAAATCTTCAGGAAATCAGCAGTGAAGGAACGAAGGAGAACAAGGTTTCGTGCAATGACTATGGTGCAATGAGTGTACACAGCCTTGAAGTAAGACAACATTTCAACGTTCCCCCAAGTAATATACGCCCATTCAACATTTAATGAAGATAAAATCATCGTCACACGAACTAATAATGGTGAAATGTAGAAAAATTTAAAAATCACCTTTAGTAACTGGAAGATTCTGTGGCTCGGGTAACGGGTATTGCTATAATAAAATAAAATTGATTTTAAATAAATATGTAAATAAATTTATATAAAAAAAATTGAGTTTAAAGATGTAGTGAACAAGCAATTGAAAATGGCTAAAAACAAAAGCAAAACAACAACAACAACAACGATTTATTTTATTTTGATTAATAGCCACAATAGTCATTTTTATTTTATCATTTTCATTCATGTTTTTAAGGAGGGTAAACCTTCAGCAAATTCTGGTTGACAAGCGGTCCTTCATATTACCATGATACAAATTAAAAATTAATTGAAGATTTCCGATATTGGTTTCCAAAAATCTCAGAATCCAAATAATAAAAATCCCACACTCATGAGTAATCTAAAAACTCTCAAATTCCTAAAAGAATGTAGGGATTTATAAAGATTCTGCGCATGTTTCAGGTTCAATAGTTGTGACACAGAAATGCCTACGAAGCAATTTCAAGATAAAAATAATTTGCTAAATTCTTGAGTATCGTTATATAACAACTAATAAAATAAAATAAAAATACAATGAGTAAAGCAATGTTTTGTTATTATGGCGTTAGACATAAAATATATGAATTTATTCTTTGGAGATAATTCCATGAAACATGTAATTTGTGACTGAAAAGAGTTAAATAATATATCAAAGCTCCACTGGTCATAGGCTGTGCAATCCATGAGGTAGTGTTTTTCCGATTGTAATCCATGAGGTAGTGTTTTTCCGATTGTAATCCATGAGGTAGTGTTTTTCCGATTGTAATCCATGAGGCAGTGTTTTTCCGATTGTAATCCATGAGGCAGTGTTTTTCCGATTGCAATCCATAAGGTCGCTCTTCCGATTGTAATCCATGAGGTGGTGTTTTTCCGATTCGACCTTGTTTAATTTAGAATGACAAGAGACTGTAAGTAATTAATTTATCGCCTCCGTGAGCAGTTGTACCAGTCGTGGCCGATCTATTCTTTGTCCCCGTTCAATTATGTTTTATGCCTAAACAACGTAACCAAGTTTTGACTGATGACACCCAGCTGCTCAGAGCCAGATTCATGCAATGCAAAACTTTTATCTAGAGCTTTCTTCGCTAGACTAACACGTTTAAAAGTAAGCAGTCTGTGGTAGCATATAAGCGATTGACGGTGGCAGAACAATTTTAAGGGTAGTCTAACCAATTCCCTGAGTGCAGCTAAATTGCTGCCGCTTTTATTGACGCAACGGATAGTTTTGGAGAATTTCAGGTGCTGGATTTTAACATCCTGAAGATGATATTCTATAAAATACACTTCCATCGAGAACTCGTGCATTATGTATCGTAAAATAACAAAAGGTTGTGCAGCGAAGGTTGTGCAACAAAGGTCAACCCCAATTGTTATCTGCGATTCAATACTATTTCAAATGACGAGCTAGCTTGCGCGTAAACCCAGACTTCTGAAGTGACGAGCTAATGACGAGCTGAAACGTTTGTTTGTTCGTTTATGACCAAATGTAGGTAATTTCTGGCTATATTCCAACAAGGATCACAAGATTACTTTGTTTTTACGGAGTTACTGCTCATTATTATTTAAACCTACAACGCCGCAAGCATCTAAACAGATCCGACGTGCAGCGTGGACTTTACTGAATTACTATAGGCCTACTTTGTTTTTGTTGTGACTTGGCAAGAACATTGCAGGATGACATTGCCGAAAGAAAGACGCAGTTACAGTTGACGAAACAGACACATTTAGCAAGCTTCACCTGGTTATAGTTGAACACATGCTGCAGTGATTTGCTGGTAAAGTCATTACAATGTATTTGAAAACATGTTGAAAACAGGCTGCAGTCATTTGTTGGTTCTTCAAATGGTATGTTGTTTCCAATTTAATTGCATCATGTGCAATAACGTAGTGAAAACGAAAGCGTGGAACTGTTACCCAACCTTGGTTAAAGGTTCTGAACTAAATTCCATTAAATTTTCTGTTTATTTGGCACTTCTTATCAATTTAGTAACATTATTTGATGTCCTGTTATAAGTTATCAGTTTGAAACATAACAGTCCGTCCTTATAAATCTATCAAAATAGTTCGAAGCTAAGCTAAATCCTAAACTTAACTTGAAAGGAAAACTACAGCGTTTAATTTTCAAAAGTTTAAAACCCATAGGTAGTTATAAACACAGTCATTTCGCCAGGGACTATACCTGCAAGATTACCTGTGTATCTGTTCATGCTTTTAAACAAAACCCGGCACGTTAAAAAAATTTAAAACCAAGTCACAACACCAAAATGTTTTTATTGCCTCACAAACTGTTTTTATTGCCTCACAAACTGTTTTTATTGCCTGTTTTTTGCCTCACAAACACTCAAAATTAATCATCCTTTGTGCGTTAAATTGAAAAGGTCACGATATTAAAACATCTATAAGAGGCCAAAAGCCAGAGGTGAGCGGTGAAGAAATTCCAGAAGCCAGAGGTGACCGGTGAAGAAAATTCAGAAGCCAAAGGTGACCGGTGAAGAAAAGAACCAGGAACATGAACGAAATTAAAGAGGTTATCACTCGCATAAAAAGGCGTAACATCTTCAGATATCTCAAACATATCCTTGTGGTAACATTTGTAACATTCATATTTTTGCTGGCAAAACTGTTGCAGAATTTACCTTTCTTCAAAGACAAGATCAACAAGGCATTTCTCGGGATTACAGATGTAATGAAGGAAAATCAGATCGAAGGATGTCTGTTAAACTGGCCAATGTACAAGGATGTAGTGTACACTTTCTGGCAGGAACATTTCAAGAAAGTTGAAACGGGAAAATCTGCTCCCAATGTTGGTTTGTTGAAAATCAGTGATGATGCTAAGGATCAGGAAATCATTTCTGTGCAATCTCTGATGCAAAATGGTGTACCTCTGGTTCTCAATTTCGGAAGTTGCTCCTGACCTCCGTTTATAGCGAATTTGCAAAGGTTCCGTGAAATTGTTGCAAAATTTGACGGACTTGCAAATTTCGCCGTTATCTACATTGAAGAAGCGCATCCAACGGATGGCTGGTTCTTCAAGGTACCGCATTTCGTTCTCTGAATTGTTGGTTTGTTTTGTTGGATTCATGTCATGCTTTTGACTACTTTCATATCCATGTTAACAAAGTTAAGAGAATGTTTGAAATTCCATGAACTATTAAAGTTTAGGCTAAATCAAGATACAAAGGATTGACGAAATACAATCCACCAGGAGCTCAAGATCACAAATTGAAAAAAAAAAGTAATTGATAAGTGCTTGAATTTTTGTTTCTGTTCGTAAAAACATCAATCTAGAATCAAGTGCGTCTTTCCCAAAACAAATTCCCAAAAGAGCGTTGGTTTTTAGTCAGTTTTATCGTTTTGGCTATGGTATCAGGTACACAATTACTTTTGAACTTGGCTGATGTTAAAAACTTTTAACTTTAAACATTAAAAACATAATTTGATTATCCGTTCGAAGTGGTTTTGCAGAAACTGAAACAAATACGAAGAAGCCGGGAGTGCGAAGAGGCCGGGAATACGATGAAGTGGGGCAAAAAGGGCACCGTTACCCCCAAGATTTTGTAAATGTTCAAAACTTCAGGTAGCTCTTTTGGCTTTAAGAGCAATTCATTTTTACATTTTTTCTTGTGAGAACAATTCGACATGCACAAAAGCAGGTTGAAAATCGAAAGCAAGATACCCATAATATTAAAAAAAATATGCTTTCAAGATACTTGATACCGTATTTTTGAAATACCTGATACCGCTTGTTTTTTTTCATAAGAGATACCTGATACCATACAGAATATACTCTGAAATACCTGATACCAAAACCCCCATGGGGGCCTCCTTGTTGTGTAGCATGTTCCCGGCGGCGTGCAGATTAAAGACATTGCCACCTTCATGAGCTCTTTATCGACAATAAAGATTTTAAAAATAGAGTCTTCAGCTCTTTGTAAAATAAGATTCTCTACCCTAATTTAGTAAGTAAGAAGTAAGTAAATAGAGGTAAACTGATAAAGAGTATCTTATTTAAAAAAGGGGGTTATTTTCAAAACAAATGGACAAGCATGAGGGTCCCTTCGAGTCAAATTGTACCTGGGAGAGTTCACGTTTGTGTAAATGTGGAAAATAAACAGGCACATAAAGTGTGCTCAATTTGGTATATTGTAAATATTGGGGCTTCGACTAAAATTTGCATACATTCATTCTCCAGTCAAATAGGAAGAGAGATTGTGACATTCGAAAGTCCAAATTTGAGTGATGAAAGCTAAAACAAGACGTTTTTTGATAAATTGTCTAATATTTTAAGGAAATATGTGTCTATGGTGGAAATAATCAGGATCGTTTGCTTTGACATTAGCAAGAGGTTTAATACTAGATTCCTTATCATCACACCAGAAACAATTTGCTTTTCACTTTTAACCCCATTAAAAAGCATTTTGTCAACGGTTTCCTGAATGCAATAAATTGTAGTTGTCGTGTGTCAATAGTATAAGCATAAATAATTTATATAAAAACGTAAAAACTATGATAGCTTTGAATATAAATTTACTAATTTGGTTTCCTGAATATTTGTTTAATATAACCAGGATTTTTCCTAGATAGCAAACATAGAATTCTCAACGACTTTTCAACAACTATTTTATCTTGTTTTGCTTTCATTTTCTCGCCGTCTTTTCTTCCAATGTGAACATGTTTGACGTGATCACTGATATGCCACGAAATAGTCATTTCAAAGATTAGAATCTAAATAGATCTTGCAATCTTTTAAAAATGTGTTCTTATTTTCCTTTCACTTTACACACATTTAATAACTTTTATTTTACTCTACACTGAGCATATATTTTTTTCAAGTCAATTGATGTATATTCTTGAAACTCCATGCACTTAACTCGTATATACACGCAATATTATCACATATATTTTACAGCTATACACCATTATAAAATATACATATCTTGAAATTAACATGATTCAAATTTTGATTGGGATAAACATGTCTCTAAAAGTTAAAGGAGAAGCCATAAAGTGTGCTTCTATTTTTTCAAAAATAAGACAGTGCCAAACCATGCATGTTAATTCTCTATGATTCTTTCGTTCTCTCTAAAGTGGCCTTGAATCTAAAGTGACCTATGACCTTGAAGCTTATTATACCAGCCAATAAATATCTCAAACAACTTCAAGTGCTTGAGATATCTACAAAAGAGAATTCTTGAAATAATTATGTTTAAAATTGCAATAATTAACTAAAAGTTTGTAATAAAAAGACTAAAAATAACTTAAATGACATCCACAATCGACCAGAAGTATAAAACTCGAAAGAGCGATGGGCTATCAATTCCCAAAAGTAAATAAAAAATGGCGCGCAGACTCGACTGATTTTTCGTGCACTTTAAAAATATTTTGAAAAAGTCAACAATAACGTGAAATAGTTATTTTCCTAGCATGAAAAACAACTATGTAAACTTCAATGGAAAATTTCTTTAAAGATGGCGGAAGGTGTATTATGACCAAGATGCAATGCACTCGATTATCGAATAGCAATATAATTAGTGTTCTTATTAATGTTCACTTTTTCAAAACATTTTTAACGCGAAAAATTCAATTTTCTACCCGGTGTCCCAAAAAAACCTTACATTGGTTTTGCAAGTATAATGCAAAAACCTGAATATGGATCTTCTTATAAATACATCCAGTAGACAGCCTGATTACATACGAACAATTTGTGATCTCGATTATAAAAATGCAAATGAAAGAGAGATAGTATCATGATAAATATCCTAAACGTCTGTGCAGTGAAAACAACGTGAATCGCCATTGAAGCATTATTAATGAAAAGTGTCATCGATTTCAGGTCGGTTAATTTTTGCTCCATTTTTATAATCGAGGCCACAAATTGTTAATATGTTTTCAGGCTATCTACTGGATGTGTCTATAAGAAGATTGGTATTAAAGCTTTTGCAGTATACTTGCAAAATCAATGTAAGGCTTTCTTGGGACACTAACTGTTCGTATGTTATCAGGCATTCTACTGGGTGTGTTTATAAGAAGATTCGTATTAAAGCTTTTGCATTATACTTGCAAAACTAATGTAAGGTATTTTTGGGTGGACATCCGGTGGATGCGCAAACATTTGAGGGCGCGAAAAAAAGGCGCACAAAGTCAATCAAAACATATGATTGGTTACAAATCATATTTTACTTCATGCACATTGTACTAATCAACTTAAAAAATATGGTTACGGCACTTGCGTTGAAGCTTGTTTATAGGCTACACATGACCTCATGACGACCCTCGAAGGTTCATTTTTGATAGTGAATATTTTTGCTCTAGGCAAAGGTAATCACTGAGTAATTCATTTCTTTTCTTGATGAACTTTTCAGTTGAATTCAAAACTTTAGTATTCAAAATTAAAAGATTCTGCTTGTGATACTACTTGACTACTGATGAAAGGCCAGTCCCTGTGACACATTTTTTTTTAAGTCAAAGCTATCGTAGCCTTAAACTACAAACCCACAAGCAAATGATGATGCACAATTCCTTGTCTAAATACGGGGATAGAAATATAAGAAAAACGTTTGAAAATTATGGCCTAAAAAGTGCATAATTGATACTATTATTGCAGTATACTAAATTTCAATTTCTCAACAATTATTTAACATTCCCAAAATACAGTAAAATCGGACTTTTGAGAAACTCAGACCCTGAACCAAGCATGAGGCCCACTTCACATTTTTAGTTTTGTAATTGTTGTTAAACCAAAACGGTGTAAAATGGATGGCTGTACCACTCGAGAATCAATTCCTTATTTTTTCCACCCCATTTTTTAGATCCTGGCACCGCCCCTGTCCAGAAAAATAGAAAAACAATAGCTTGATTTGTTCATTATGATCGTTCTCAATGGAAGTGTAAACTATGTAGCCCCTTCTGGCCTTTCACAGCTTAGGGCCTTTCAAGAAATGTCAACCATTTTTTAGATTAATGAGAAAGACTGAATTTTTTAGCCTACGTGTAGCCTCAAACTGTTTCCTCAGTCAAACTGTTTCCTCCTTCAACTCTTTTGCTGAGGAACAGTTCGAGTCTGCAGGCAGGCTAGAATGTCTTATCATTGGGGTGTGCATAACTGCGCGTAGTGTTGCGTGTCTCATTTCTGGCTCTTTGTAAAAAAATATTATCCCTATCACCAATTACCTTTAATTTCTTTGTTTCACATTTAATTTCTAGTGGTCTTCATTTATGCACATGCATTTGAAAAGTCATGCTTCATGCCCATAAGTCTGCAATTTGAATTTTTCATATCGCAATCAAATACCAACTACATGCAGTGCTCTGTTCCCCGTATTCATCGAGCGGCACAGGAGGGATCTGCTGGTATAATCTTTCTTTTTATTTTTTGTGATATTTAAACGGATAAAAGTTTTGTCGAGTTGAGCCCTATTTTAGATACTGCTGCTCGGTCTGGGGATCTTGTAGAGTTACGAAGCTCTCTGTTTTGCAGCTTCTGTAGAGTGCCAAGCCGGGGAAAGAAAATTGTGTCATTGCAAGATTGTAATTACCTTGCTTTCATATTTTGAAAATGATCGTTTTCATATTTAGGTAGATTTTAAAATGAAATTTAAAATGAAATCTAGCGGTTGGCTCAAGGTGGGATGAAATTTCAACCCCGGGGTTAAAATATCTCAATATAATTAAAAAGTGCAGCCAACAAAGTAATGACTGCAGAGAGATTTTGTAAAACAGACAAGATTCTGAAATTGTTACCCAGTATAAATAATTATGAAATTAAAATGAAAAAATAAAAAGGGAATATGTGTGAGTTTCCCAAGGAGCAGTGCGTTACCCAGGGAGAAGTGCCATATGACATGGGTAGTTGACGTTTCGCATATTTTTGGTTCTGGAATTACGATTTGATATCATATTTTTAGGTCTAAACATGATTTCAACTAAAAATTTGAAACCGTATATTTTTGGGTTATAATAGTATCAATAGCAAAGAAAAAACAAAGAAAATATAACCTTGGAATTTCTTTGGACACACCCCCTAATGTTAAATGGTACTGCCCTCTGCCTGGGATATTAATACATAATACATATGATCGGGAAGCGTCGGGAAGGTACCGCAAGAGAAAACAAATTAAACACGTCCAACTTTTTCTCAAGGATCGCAGATGGTCTGCGATTGTCGCAGACATTTGAAGATTTATGCTTCCAGTAAAATTTATAAAGTGCCGGCGATCGATCGCAGATCGTCTGCGGCACTCTTTAAGTATATATGCGAACCAGGCTATAGGATCGATAGCGTTGATTCAAAAACAGAAAAGATTGAAATTGGAAGCTCTCATGTCGAGGTCCCCTTTTATTTTTAATCTAGCTATATAACGACCTACCACAAGCATTTCAAAACTCTACTGTGTGCATGTATGCTGATGATACCAACCTGAGTTAGAAGTCGAAAGGCCTCAATGCGCTCAATGAGGATATTAATATTGACCTAAAGCGCTTAGACCAATGGTTGCAAGGAAATAGACCCTCCTTGAATATAGCCAACACCCAATCAATGCTTGTTTCTTGCAAGCAGAGGTAAAATTCACGAACACAAAAAGAAGGGCCTGAACTTGAAAATACGTGATGCAGAAATAAATATTTTTCGGGTTAATTAATGCGTTACAATGTTAATATTTTTTTTAGGATAAGTTATTGAAAGTACAGCAGCACAAAACAATTGAAGACAGGCTTGCAGCTGCTAAAATCTTGCAAGAAAAAATCCCAAATACACAAGTGTACATGGATTTGATGGAAAACGAGGCCTCGCTTGCATATGGTGGACATCCAGAAAGATTGTTTGTTTTGCTTGATGGATTAGTGGAGTATTTAGGAGGCATGGGCCCATTTTCCTATAATTTGAATGAACTTGAACAGTGGCTTGAATGTTTTGAAATGAACAACAACAACCAAAGCTATCACAACAACAACAATGACAACAACAACAACAATATGTTCAAGAGAATACCATTCAATGCTAACAGCTGTATAGAAGTATAACAAAGTTGATAAACCAACCAACTAACTGCGTCACGGTACTTTGCGTTGCTGAGGGACCAGTCACAATTTATGGCAAGGGTTGGGGCCGAAGAGAAAGTAGTTGGGTAAACAAAAAGTATGCTGCATATTTGCTTCTCTCAATAGAAGAACTATTACAAAAATAGGTTTGGTAACAAAAACATTTGTCAGAAAAATTGTTGCTCTTCGGCCAAAACCCCTGTCATATAGCTATAGTGAGCAGTCCCTAATTATAAATATTTTCTTTGCTTGATTGAATATTTTGGTACTTGACACACTATTTTTACAATATTTATAAATCATTCCACAGTGGGCATTTGATGACAATAAAACTACCTTAGTCAACCTATGACATCTGTCAATTATTAACCAATCAGATTCATCCTTTCATTTAATCAAAAACGATAAAAACGTGACAGAAAGCCATTATAAAAACGAACATATGGATAAAGTTTCCCCGGCATTTCCCCCCGATGAAGCGGGAATCTCGTTAAGCCGAGGTCCCGCCTCGTATATCTTTACTACATAAAAAACATAAGCGTTCACAGGAGAAAACATTTTCCCGGTTAGCTGAGATCTCCCATATGAACAGGTTTTCCCAGAAAAGCGTGGAACTAAATCTTCTTTTGAATATGCGCAACCCACACTTCATATTCGAAATGGCTGAAAGTGATGAAGCTGCAGGAGAGTGTACCGGTCTTTCGGATCTTTTCAACTTCTGATAATAAACATTTCGCATTCCTTTTGATCACAGCAACTCCCCACATCAGTAACATGCTTTGCAATTGAAGAACTATAGACAAAAGGCCGGTTATGCTTATTCACGCTGAAAGTATAAATAGCGTAAAAAGTCACGTGGTTTATAGTTATCTCAGCAAGGAGGGGAAAATACCTGCGTATGAAGGGTAAACGATTATTTCCCCGGCTTTTTATCTATATGAATTTTTATCTATATGAACAGGCCCTAAGAAACAGATATCTAAGTTTCCGTTAATATAGTTAATAATATTTCATTTATTCTACGTGTGTGTCCACTTACGTCATAAACTTTATGATTTTTCTGTGCACTGCAGTGTCAATTTTCCTTGCACAGCGTCAAGTATTTAAACATTGACTTACATACGTGCAGACTTTGCTTCAAAAGGTGGATGATCATATCATAGAGGTTTATCAACAATTAGAGATATTAAATTTTTGATTAAAGTTTTGTCTGAGAACAAATATATGTCAAAGTTACAGCAATACAAATATTTTAAGTTTAAATGGGATTTGATGGAACAAATATTGTCAGGTTAAGATTTTGTCCTAAAATCACTTTCACAGTTAAAGCTCTTAAAAATTACAAATCTTCATGTGGCTATAAGTTCAACACAAATGCAAAAATAGAATTGCAAAAATTGCTTTTCACGCTAAGCATTATTTGCAAAATCTAATTCAAGAATAAAAAATGTAATATCTCAAAATTTTGAGGAAACATGTTATGTTTGCCATATGATGCCACAGGAAAGGGTTATGTTGTTCAAAAAAATGCTCGCGTGCAGCGTTCAGAGAAAAACGGACAATTAGATCGCAAATCTGGAAAACCTTTGTGCAAAAACAATTTGATCAGGAGTGTAGTCTATTAAATACATTGCGAAATCGAGCAATTAAATTCCCTAAAATTACATTAAAAACAGGGCAATCTAATTCCACTCTTGAAACAATCGCATATAAATTCTTCAAAAATATGCATTCAAGAAATGATGGATTAATATTTGAGTCTGAGAAAAAATTTAACAAAATTAAAAAACTCATTCAGTATTATTTTTGCAACGGCTGGAAAGCTTAAATTGGCTTTAGAAGATCGAACGTGTATTGAAACAAAAATATAGCTCAGAAAGTGAGTCTGAAGTCACCCATAATGCACCAATGACGACAGTGCTCAGACCTCTTCCAATCACCACAAACAAAACAGCTTTTATACCTTTATTTAACGAGACTACCACCAGAATATCAGTACGAATTATTGTAATAAAAATATCAGTACAAATTACTGTAATGTAAAACTCTGGTAATGATGTACCAAAGATAACTGAAAGTGTTTTTATGAAGCAGCATGACAAATGTAGACATATTCTACTGTCATAGCAGCTGAAATTTCTGAACACTTTCACATGCATGCTTGTTAGTTTTGGTTTTTACAAAGAGCATGTACATTGAGGCATTACAAAATATATTTTAATAAGCTGACTTGTACATACACACCAGCAGCCTTTACTCGTTCCAAGTCATCGTTCCGTTTAAAAATGAATGAAATGAACATAAGCTGAAATCATAAAAACGATAACAACTTTTTATGTGAAAATGTTGCGAAAAAGAGTAAAGCAAACAATGTTTATTTCTTCAATTAAACGGCTTTTCTTGCGCAAACCCTGATAACATAAAAACTACACAAGGTTTTGTGCAAACTTCAGAGTTTAGGCCCAGTTACGGTACACTTTGAATCAGTTACGAAAGTGGGACAAAAAAGTCTCCCGTTTACGCATACTTACTGGGTCAGTTCCACTTCTGATTCGGTTACTTTTGACACCGTAACATAAGCGCACCAGTGAAGCGCAAACATCTCTAACCTTTCAAATTTCGATTCAGTGCGCTTAGCCCGCAAATTTTCCTAACGGGTCAAAAGTGTACCAATACAGCGTGGGCGAAGCCTCAGTTGGAAAAACAAAACTTAACATATACGGTTGATTTACTCCAAAGACTTGGAACAAGTGTATAAACTTATGGTCGTCGCATCTTTAATTGTTTTATCTCGCTTAGAAATGCTTTTTGTTGTACCAAAGTAACTCGATGAGAAGTAGTGACATTTTTGGAACACTCGGTAATAGTGTAGATGATTATTTTATAAAAATATATGTACGTCAACTGTGCGTTATTGAGTACATAAATATGAATATTACATGAGCTGCTACAATAATAGAACATTCATTCAAATTCTTCTCGATGTATCATATTTTGACCAATGCCATTAGTCAGGCCTTAAAAATTCGACAAACAGGCGAACAAATTTTAGTTATACGCACCTTAACTTTATTCTAAGTTGATTTGAAATTTTTCTGTCCTGAATTACACGTTTCTTTTATAAAAACAACCTTAATCATAATAATCATAATAATCATAATAATCATAATAATCATAATAATCATAATAATCACAATAATCATAATGATCATAATAATCATAATATAAGAAACGCCTCTGCCAATTGATTCAAAAGTCTGTGTCAAATACAAGAAAATGTATGCAGGCATTGATCGCTTGACCTGAAACACATTTTAACGATGTTTTAGAGAAAAGTGGGGGTAGCAAGTTGGTAAAAATCAAACCAGAAATAACAAAATAGGCTGAAACTGAAGCTATGTGTTCTTATGAAAAAAATAACGTCTACTGGCTCTAAGCTGTTTCAGCAGCGCTGCCAATTAAATCAAAGGTAAATGTTGCTAATAAAACTTAATAGCTTTTGCGCAAACACTAACACGCAAACACTATTAAACTATGGTCTCTGTAATGACACACAGTGTGTAAGACTAGTTTGGGGTCATCGACAAACAATTTTCATCACAGTTAACGGAATTGGGCCGTTTGTGTCCGTGTGGGCCTAATTTTGCTGCTCGGTCGCAGGCACCATGAAGTGAGTGTGTGTTGGGGCTCATGATGATGATGATGAACAATAACATCGAGTATTGCAATGACCAAAAAATTATTAAAAAAGTGGATAAAAATATGGCCATCAATCCTACTTCCTTTTCTCGTGCATTACGTCTCGCTATATTTCTTTGCTTTTGCGATAAATGCCATGTTTGTTGACAATAAGGTATGTTGATTTAGCAATTAAGAAATTAACTGTTATACAAATTATTCTTTAAAAATTGCTATTGAAATATTAGTCAAGTAATTGTTTTTGTCACAATGTACATTTTTTAACGGATTTGAGCTGACCCTTAGGAATCCTCTCCTAATTTGTCGCAACACTCTGCGGCACCCACCAAGCCTGAATTTTCCGAGCGTGCTGTCTTGCTCCAGTGTCGAAAAGTATTATTTTGTTAATGGAACAAAAATATCATAATATCATACCGTTCCACAAGTTAAAGTTTCTTTCCATGTGACACCTTCCTTCCTAGACTCAAGCTGCTGTATTCATGTGCGAAAAATATATTGAGTCTCGAATCGTGTCCCGATCTTTGTCTGTAGTTGATTTGGAACAGTTCACCCCACCACAAGTCTCTTGCAAGAAAAGACACACATTTCAGTAACATAGATGGTTGCAGATAGTTAGTAGTTTTAGTTAGGGTGCAGGCTCATTTCATGCTGTCCAGAAGAAGCGAGTCATTTCTTAAAGGTTCTAACTCTCTTCTGGTCAAATCGACAAGGTCCAGACATGTTGACCACAAAACATCCATTAACAAATTTTGAAATGATTATTGTCCCTCTTGCCTCTTGTCTTGTCCCTCAATCTGGTTATTACTTCCGTTCAAACATTGGCACAATATTGAAGACCAACACGTTCAGTCTTGCAAAGCTGCGCAGTAAAAAGACAAGACCAGACAAAAAGTTTGTGACGTCTGTAAAGTGTTCTGTCTCGACAGCTCTCAATTTCACGACTTGGAACAAGGCTGGTCTTGTTTATGTGCTCACTGCCACAAAGAAAAGGAGAAAAGAGAGGAACGTTGATCTCTTAGTCCCTCTTCCGTTTGATCTTTGACAATGGCACAAAAATCTTCATTTACCAAAAAATAGAAACACACAGTATGAAATTAACTAAATAGCTTGAAAAAGAATAGAGCGGTTCAGAAGAGATCACATGAAATATCGTAAGATTTGATAAAGAATGCACGGTTACCCAATATGATTGGCTAGCTTTGGTTATCCAATATGGTTGGCTAGCTTTTCACAGGCAACTGACGGCTTTTCACAGCAATCACCAAATTTACTCTGAGCAATCACCAAATTTAAATCTGTTCAGTCTCGTCAATGAGAAATCTTTGCGATTTGTCAATGATTCTCTAATAACCTCTAGACTGTAAAAGACTAAAAGCATGGCAGCTGAAGAAACCTCGACTGTAGAAGCATGGAAGTTGAAATTTTTTCCGGTATGAAAGAAACCTCCATGAACAAATATGAACAAAGACATTTAAATTAATATTCAAAAATAATTTTCACAAAAAAGTGTAAAATTCATTTTATTTCAGAAACCTAAAACTATGGAGATCCCGCTCGAACAATGTCGAGAGGTGTGAATGTTATTCAATTTGGTTAGGAGAAAACAATGAGATCAACAAGTCAAAGATTTTGAACGCTATATTTTACCAGTCTAGAATACAACAACAGAAAATGTTTGTGATTTCATCTAAATAATTTATGATAATTATGTTAATTAACATCGTTATTGGTGTTTTGAGTAGAATTTCTGGGAGTGACATGGAATTTTTGGGAGTGACATAGACACAAGTCTTCGTTTCATTTTTGTTTCGTGTTTTAGTAATAATAATAATAATATCATATTTATACAGGTTAAACTTGTTCAGCAAACAATGTGCTGCTATCAATCAAGGACCTGT